>DWAO01007507.1:0-10142 GCA_018230605.1 Heliconius congener
TGATGGACTTATTGCTGTTGACCTGGAATGGTCTTAACAGCGTCACCGGACTGGGGACGCAACAGGGCTGAAACTCTATTTATATACTAATTATGATTTCCTAAGTAGTATATTAAGTACATTAAGCGAGCACCTTTATCCCCACTCTATCCCCTCCATTCCACGCACTTTTGGACCTCCCTAACTGTATCAACCTAATAATCCCGTACAAGCTAAAGGTACACTAACTGAAGCAAACCTAATAAAGACTGTATATAAAAAATTGTTGAGTGAAATTTAGAGTTTGAATTTTATCCGGAGTGAATACAGAACTCGATACTTATATATGTATGTAGATCTCCCATTCTCTTGTCGCTGAAGTCGAGAAAGATGACCTACTATTTAACTTGGTTCTCAGTTCACATTAATGTTAATGATGGTATAAGAACTCTAAAGTAAAGTAAAGACTATAAATGAGGTAGTTGTCGAAGAATTCGTGTACTCTTGATAAACACTATTCTATATTTGAGAAAAGGTCACGAATTTTTTTAGAGACGCTTCTGGAACATTTGTGTCGTCCAACCAAATCGTTTAATATATATCATACATCAGTGGCACACCCACCCCATGCACGAATTCAACTATACGTAGTTTGTGACTTTTGTTATATTTAATGTTTTTTTTTTCAGTACATTACACATACATATATCTATAAGCACAATAAAAGCACCGCAATCAATATCGCCAAATTACGTGGACCGCCACGTCAACATTCTAAACTGTATGTCTCTATCGTTAAAAAGGAATGATACAAGGAGTGATACAAGCCGATATTATGTTGTAATTTGTTAGTAAATTAGTTAAATTATTCTGTATACAGTCATACTGTAAGTTTAGGACGTAGCGGTCGTGTGGCTTTGACTACAACAACTTTGTACTACATATGTATATAACAATAGCAACATTTAATTCTCGGCGCTGGCAGTTTCTATGCAAATTAATTCCATTTGAATTTAGTGTATAAGTCGGGATTAGGTAATGCCATTGTGTCATATGCATACTTGATTAATTATATTAAACAATACATTTACTTAAACAGGTGAGTACGTAAGTAGTCGTTTCATATACTGTAAACTCGACAGGTTGTGGGTTCGATTCGATTTAAGGTCGAGGCAATGCTCGGCGTTGAGCTCCGCCACTAAACCCGCAATGCCTGATTAATTAGGTACCTATGAAAGATGTTGTTAATAATATAAAAGCACTTCATGGGACTTTCTCTAAATTTAATTAATGTTTTTCTTCATCTTGCAGGATAAACCAAGAAAGCTGGATGATAAATCACTTCTCCACCCACAGAGTTATTAGGTACATGTTGGGTGACACAATGTAGCACAGACTTTGTAAGATCGGACCAGAGGTCAGTTAATTATTAAATATAAATGTTTCATAAGGCCAGTTGTGGAACAGGGCACAGGTGTGGGACTGTAAACGCGAAAGGTTGTAGGTTCGATTCCCACTCGAGGAAATTAAATATATTAGGTAATATTTTAATTTCTTCGCTCTGGTGTCGAGTGTCTGGTGTCGCAAAGCATGGGGTTGAGTTTTGCTAATCAACGTGCCATGCCTCCAGCATTCAGTGGATGTGGGGGCCCTCAGCCTACCTTACCACATGTAGGATACAGTGTGAAGCTGAAATACGTAGTAACATAAAACATTAAATTGTTTACTGAGCAAAGATCTTATGAAACACGTTTCTTCGTCTCTGTTTTGGTGACTAGTCTCAAGTCGACCTAAATGAGTTATAAAAAAATATTGGACTTAACTTTCTCGTATTCGAATAATAATTAGAAACTATTCGGCAATTGTGAGAAAGTTGTATGTAGATTGCAGATAGATAATGTTAGAAGGGATTAACTACAAAATGGGCATGTCATGGTAGTTGGTAAATGTGTTAAAATATTCGCTGATACAAATTTTACTTATTTGCTTTTAAATTTTAATAGACAATAAGACATTTTTAATGTTATATTTATATATTTATTTATTTTTTACTTCACGCTGCATCCCACACACAGCAGGGTAGGCAGAGGGAACCTAGTGTTAGGACACGTTCCCCACTTTCCGCTGAATTCCGCAGACTTTGTGCTTTGGGAGAACGCCGTCCTTTGCCTTGACACCATTGCGAAGAAATGAAAATATAAATTAAGTTAATTTTTTATCACCTCGAGTGGGGATCGAACCCCCGACCAAACGATCTTACAGTCACACTCGGTGTATCTGCGACACGACTGGCCTCATTTGTTATATTTCTTGTTTAATACGATGTGTATTATTATGTTTATAATTTGCCATTACGACGGAACCTACGTACAGAGTTAAATTACAGTGAAATATCCAGTAATATATCGTTTACATATAATAACTGTGTTTGAGCTTCCCAGCCCCACTCCCGAGGCTATGTTAACAAACCCAATGTCGCGACCCCCAAAAATGTCCTTGATGTTGTAACTCACCTTTAATGTCATTGGCTATACCAATGAGCTCAACGTTAGTGTGAAGAGGAAAAAATAATATGTGAAAGCATTTCCTTGATTATTTAAAGTTCAACATTACCTTCGTAGATTTAATTGATTATTGCATTTCTGTTTCTTTAATGGGTCATTTTTAGGATTCAATAACGAAATGGTACAAATACATTCGTCTGTCCGTTCGTATGTACACAGTCATTTTACTCGGACTATGGGTACCGTAACCGCTACAAAATAATGAAGGCTGTTAAGAGTAGCACTCTATAAATTTAACTGGGGGATGAAAAACAAAATTTAAGATTGCATGCTGTTTATTAGGCCTTCGTTGAAGTATCTAAGATAGTTTTAAGGTTATGCCAATAACATGCGAGATATTTCTTGTAAAAGGTCCCCCCTCCCACCAACTTTTGAGGGAATTTAAAAGGGTTGAATAGTAAACTACAATTCAATGAAAATTTGAGATAAGAATTAATTTGAACAAAATTATATTCGTGGCTTTAGAAATGTGGGATAATTTAGATAAAGATATCTTTCGGTCGAATTAAGAAATTCTTCATTGTTTTCATTACCTACTGAAAATTCAAAATAATTTGTCATGGCCAAGACATAACATATGTATATAATATACATATATACTAAAATATTATATATAAACAAAAACAGTGTATCGTAGACTTATTTATGTTTTACTTAAAACGCTTACCTACACCTATAGTGTAATAGTCAATCAAATCAAAGTAATTAAGTTCTCTTTGAACTTAGTATAGTTTCAGTGATTGTAGTCACAACCAACGATTGTTTTGATTGAGAACTGTCTTTAATATGGAATAACTATAACAGTATGTATTGTTTCATTTTAGAGGCGGTGAACAGTCTTTGTCACCATGGAGCCGATTAATAAGTAACTTTATAGATGTCTCTTTATAAAGTTTTTAAATAAAATTTATCCACCGTTCCATTCCTAATTAATATCTCAAGCTAGTGAAAATTAAAATTCATAACTTTTATCCGTGAACGGATTTCTTTGTAATTTTAGGGAAAAATGAAATAAATTCGCGACCCCAGTTAGTAAAAATTAAAATTGATAACTTTTTACCCTTGTACGGATTTCTTTGTAATTTTAGGAAAAATTAAATAAATTCGCGACGATTTTGGAGTCATCACGGTGCGCGAGGCCGGCCTCGCCATCTACGCATGTTTTAATTTGTTGTTAGTTGATTTTTAATTTTTTTTTGAATAAACGCAACTTATGCAACATTATATAATGAAAAGGATTTCTATCCTTAGGATCCTTTTAGGATCTCATTTATTTATTTCCGAAAAGGACAAATTAAGGACGTGTAACTGAGAGCCACGTTAGCGATTTGTTCACCCTAGCAGGTTCCGTATGTATGTAACAAAAATGAGATTTGCGTAGATGATAAATACTTAGAATTTAGTGATGTTTCTTTGAATATATTGTCAATATTGATCATATAATTATAGAAGATATACAGACATTGTATATCTTTCCACAAAATAATATGTATTTTACATGTTTCAAAGAAGCAAGCGAGAAGTAGCTACGCAGTCATCACCAAATGATTAATACTACCTAATAATCTGAAGTTAAATGAAACATTTCATATTTTCATTTCTTTGCTCAGGTAAAAGCTTTGAGTTCCGCCACTCAACACGCAATGCCTCCAGAATTGATCGGAAATGGGAAGCGGAGTGTCTTAACACTAGGGTTACTACCACATGCGGCGTACAGTGTGAAACTGACAAAATAAATAAATAAATTAATTGAATTTCTTTTATACCGGACGTCCAAATAGCGTATAGCACATATATATATCTTTTAAAGTGACTTAAAAGATAATATATACAATATTAAAACGCTAATATATACATTATAGGTGTCAATGTCCCCATTCGAGTCTACTATAAGTGTTTAGCGATCATAGCGACACATAACGACAAACGACATAATAGAATGTTGTATATCATTTTTGTTGAGGCCAGTCGTGGCGCAGAGGCACAGTGTGGCTGTAAAATCGACTGGATGTGGGTTCGATTCTCACTCGAGGAAATAAAATATTTATTAATTTTTATATTTTCATTTCTTCGCTCTGGTATCGAGGCAAAAGATAGGGAACGGAGTGCTCTAGGTTCCTTCTGCCTACCCTGCTGTGTGCGGGATATATCATTTTTGTGCAATTCACATCTACTAGTTGTCGCTCCAAATTTTTTTTGTGTGTTTGCTTTAAAACAAGTATTTACAGTCTTAAAATTATAAAAAAAGTAAAAAACTTTGAAATACATGATATCAACTCTACATCTAAGTGACATCCAAATGAAGCATATGTAATATGTATTAGATACATACTTACGCCATATTTCGCCATAAGAAAGCTTTTATTATTATTGTTCTTTCTATTTTGGAAAATACGATGGTTATTTCTATTACCAGTTTATTTTTGACCAGTCATGGCGCAGGGGCACAAAGTATGACTGTAAACGCGACAGGTTGTGATTCGATGCCCTCTCGACGAAAATTAAATATTAAAATTTCTTCGCATTTCCGACACTCAACACGCAATGCCTCTAAAACTCAGAGGAAAATGGAGAACGGAGTATACTTAACACTAGGTTTCCTCTCCCTACTCTGCTGTGTGCGGGGTACAGCGTAACGCTAATAAATTCTTTTACTTTTATAAATTAAATTCATTCATCTATTGCATCACTCGCCGTACATATTATGTGGGTGCTTTTTAATAATCACTTCCGCTACCGCTCTCATGTTACCTGACAACTGTACGATACGTTTATTTTTAACCGCTGAGTCCAGAGTATTATAAATAAGTACCATTGAAACAGTCCACAAGGACTGACATTGACTTTGCACAGCGCCGGAAGGTTACGTGGCTTTGATGGTGGAAAGCACGCGATTTGTCAATTTTCGAGGTTGGACCATAGCATGCCTCAAGGCGGGAAAACCACCAGCGACGAGGCCAGATTAGATATAATGATAGGAAGTACGTTATGATTTACTTGCTTTTATAACCTGTTACTTATCGATCGCACGTATTATGTTTTGTTGAAACTTGTGACTTATCGTAACTATACAAATTTGTATAAAACTTTGCAGAATTCCCAGGATAATATCTCTATAAGAAATAGCTCTATAGAACTATTTCTTGTGCTCTAAACTTGTGCTGTTTCAGAAATCAATTTTCTGAAACTGCACAGTTAAGTTATAAAAATCTTTTTTATCTGTATGAATATTTATAATTCTTATAATTAACATGAAGCTTTTTGTGCTCGCCTACTTAGTCATAATATCGTGCTATCTACCGACGAACCTAAATGACATAACATTAAAAAAAAGTCAAGTACGAGTCGGACACGAACATCAAGGATTTCAAGATTGTAAGTGAATGGGAAGTACAACATATGAAAGTTGATGATCTTAAATTTGCGAGCGTATAAAGTAATTTCGTACGAAAAGCACTACAAATATAAGTATGTAATTTTTTCCTATGAAAATCTTTTCAATTCCATTTCTTTCTACGAAACATAAACTTCTTTTCTGTTCTTTCTGAATTTGCTATTAATTTCAGCTTGTTTCCTTGACAGACAGACAAGTGAAAACACGGACAATGAAGTGATATTATAACGGTTCGTTTATTTTGAGGTACGGTACCCTAAACACCCGATATTATTGGCATAAAATAAATATAAAACATAAATGTAGGCATATTGTACAACGAAACCTCTATTAGTATAAAATACTTACGATTGTCGATTGTAAAACGTTTTTCTTTTATTATTGATTTAACGCTTCTGGCAATAGACTAATATTAATACTACTCAATATATAGGATATATAAGGGCGTACACTAAAATAAATTAGCCAAGCCGACAGCAGTGCGCAAACGGGGCAAACATGCACGGAATAACCGATGACGGTCCTAGGATCAATACAGGACAGCAAATGTACCTATCGAAGCGGGTTAACCTATGGACTGTTTGTAATCCATTTTAAATGTATAATGCTTAAGCATAGTATATATAATTTGTATAAAACTTACATTAGTAACTTCTACGTGAAAAATTATAGTGCAATCAATTTTTTTTCCCGCACACAGCAGGGTAGGCACATGGAACCTAGTATTAAGACACTCCTTTCTACACTTTCCCCCGAATTCTGGGGGCATTGCGTGTTGAGTGGCGAAACTCAACGCCGCGTTTTGCCTTAACACCAGACCGAAAAGATTAAAAGATAATAATAAATTTGAATTTGATTAAATATTTTATTTCCTCGACTGGGCATCGAACCCACAACCAGTGGATTTTACAGTCACAATTACCCCTGCGCCACGACTGGCCTTATTATATTCCATCATCTACAAAATATATAAAAGATTTATTTATCCGCGGGACGACGCTATAGTTTTTAATATAAATAATATGTTATTTAATATGAATAAAGGTCACCTGCACTATTTTAGACGCACTACTTTCTCTATCGATAGAGCACGTGTTGTTATTAAATAATTTTACTAAAACATCGACCTCGAAATATCTATAAATAGCGACCAATCTTATTATAATATAAAAATTGTTGCTGGTAATATACGCATATTATACAAAATCTTTACATAAATTGTAGCTTATGATATATAACTCCTACTAATGTAAAGTTTCATCTAAATCAGTTCAATATTTTTTACGTGAAAGCGGAACAAATATTTATTCATCTTCACAAACTTTCAGTTTTATTGTATTTGTAGGACAGATATTTGTTCTAATTTAATTTAATTATTTTTTTTAATTAATTTAATTGAATTAAAATAATTTCGATTACCTAAACGTATTATATTAAAATAGAAAAAAAAACAACTTATAACTATGCTATATATATAGGTTTTATTGGATTTGACATTTAAAGTGACGTTATTACTGTAAATAGCAGTAAGATAAAAATACACATAAAACAATGCGTGAAACCGCAACCGTTTGTAACGCACACGCTGAAATCAGTCGTACTTTTTATTATTCTGATGGGTTTTCCTCACAATTATTCATCCCTGCATATTGTAAATCTTACACAACTCAGCTTAGCCCAAAAAATCAAACCGCCCTAAAATTACAATATCACACACCAAATCAAAAACTTTTCCGATGAGAACTTTTAGGTCGAACATTCTAATAAGGATTAAAAGTTAACAAAAGTAGTTCAGCCGTATGGGCCGTATAAAGGTCAAGTTCGCGGAGAACAGGCGGTGGTGGTGGTAGCGGCGGCTCACGCCCCGCCGCGTGCCGCAAGGCCGTTGAACATCAAAGCCTTCGATCGCTGCAAATTATCTCCTCCGTCGAACAGAAGCCCTGCCCGCTATCACACATGTATATGATCAGAAATAACTGAACGTTTATAATGAAGAAAGGAAAAAATGATGTCAATTTATAGTAGGTATATATGGTAGGTATTTTAGATATAGCTTTTCATATGTTATTTATTCCTAAAGGTAGGCTGGAGGCCTGCAGGAGGAAGGACAAGAATTTTGGGCAAAAAATTATAATGAGCCTGTATGGAAAGACACGTTCAGTTGAAATTTCATAAAGATATCTGTATTAGTTACCGAAATATTGAACTTTACAAGGGTTGTATCACCCAAAACTCTCTTACTGTGTTGTGTTTTATCTTAAATTTATTTATTTATGCACAAAGTCAAATACACAAATAGAATAACAATTTTAAATAAAGGTGTTGCATAGTAACTTCCAGCTGTTGACAAGTAGTCTATATTCGAAATTAAGCTTATTATAGAGTTAATTATCATCTCATTCCGCTTCGCTTATCCAATATGAATACCAGTTTTAGTGTTGTTTGGCGGAGCTACTTTGTAGGTAATATGAGGCTTATGTTTGAATATTGTTAATTTAGAATAATTTCCATTTATAAAATATATTCTGGGCGACTGAACACGAGCGTACTTAGCTATATGTATTATATAAGGTGGCAATAAATAAGTTATTAAAATAGAAATAAAGAAGGGAGTGTAATAGAAATCCTTAAAATAATAAATAGTAGTTAGTATAATGTAAAAGAAGATTTAAAATTTTAATATTTAATTTTTAAAACAAAGGAGAGCACAACAAGCTTTTATTATAGACTAAAAAAAGACTACTTTAGTTATTAAAGTGTTTAAACACTTGCTTGTTATTAAACATATCTTTAAAGATATGTTAAATAACAAGCAGGTGTTACTAAAAGAAATCATGTAAATCATGTAACATTTTTCGTAAATGCTAAAAGGGCTTATTTCCTCCTAATAAATATCCTCCAATCCACAGGCGACCTCCTAAAAAAACCACTTGTCAAATAAATAATTTATCGACGAAATAAATCCAATTTCGTAAGCAATCAATGTATTACAAAAAATCTACTACGCAATAAATATTTAAAAAAATAAGCAACCTGTATAAATCGATGGCAACGAGGTAATTGAACTTAGTGTCTGTTTTCTCCTTTTCCTCGTCAACTGAAACTATCATTAAATAAAAATTCTACCTGCTGCTATTTATTATTTCTTCTTGATATTACAGGAAAGAGTGATGAAAAAATATAAAATGTAAGCATTAACAACCAGTCTTCACTCTTGTTTTTTGTTTCACAGTTTTACACCGGACGGGAAGTATTGTTTGTGCTTTGCGTGATTCCTGAATAGTCCTCGCCTCGTCCTCGGTGGCCTACAGTCTGCCTGGCGTTGGTCTCGTAACATTGTGAACAGAATAAACTTGTGCAGTATAGAGTGTTCGCTTCGTTTGCGGTTCAGCTGTGAGCTTGTGTAAGCTCTTACTGTACGAGATAACTATTTCTATATAAATAAAATACTTATAAAACAATAGACATATAGACATTTATCAAATAAAATAAGTATATATATTATATTTATAGTTATGAATAACTGAATCTATGATTGTAACCAAATCGTTCGGACTAAATCTAATATATCTATAGTAAAAATAAAATTAATATAAAAATAACGCGCACCTTTTAAACAATTAAAATAATATTTTATATTTAACAGAAGATTTGTCTCTACGTGGGATGGACGAGAGCCGACTGTAATCGTGGGCTCAATTCCCATTCGAGAAAATTTATTTACACCTCCGCAAAACAATGCATAATGTATAATTCTATCTTATTCAAAAATATATTTGGAGAAAGAGGATTTAATACTATTCCATAATAAGACCAACAACACTACTATTTATGATTTGGTTTTAGTTATTGGCAATTTATTATAAAATTTACAAAATTATACGGAATTCTTAGTGTTTTTTAACCGATTCCTGTAAAAGGAGAAGGTTTTCAATTCGATTTTTTCGTTTGTTACCTCAGAACTTTTGACTGGGTGAACCAAATTTGATTATTCTTTTTTTATTTAAAAGGTAGTGCTTCCCGTGTGGTGTGGTTGTTCCATTTCTGACAATGGTATCCATGAGAAAATCAAATAAATCTTAAATTTGCATTAAGTATGTGCGCGACAATAAGACAACCCCCGCACACCAATTTCGATTAAATTAAATTAAATTAGCTTCACGCTATATCCCGCACACAGCAGGGTAGACAGAGGGAACCTAGTG
>DWAO01007508.1:0-10142 GCA_018230605.1 Heliconius congener
GAGACGACCCAGTGTCAAGACACTCCATTCTAACCCAAAATCAAACGCTTTCCTTTGTTTTATCTTTTTTTTGCTTTAGGTTGTATTCCGTATATAGTAGATAAGCAGAGGAACTCGTGTTAAGACACTCCAATCCCCACTTCGCCGAATTCTTAAGGTCGCGCTTCGTATAAGTACCAGAGCGAGGAAAAGAAAAGTTTAAATAATTATCATTCCATCCAGTGGAAATCGAACCCACAACCCTTGGGTCTACAGTCGCACGTTTATGATTATAGGTAATATTTAGTATAGTCTAATAGGTAATATTTTTAAATAAAAAAATATACATTTTCAAAAATATATATTCCAAGAAAGATGAAAAAACCATCACAATTCCCACAGATTTCTAGTCTATCTGAGTATATAGAAATATGAATGGTTCCTTGCAATCAGTTTAGTACGGCGGAATAGGAAACCAGATTAGGATTGTACCGATGCGATACAAATGTAATATCCTGTCGCGTTCGTAATAGATAGATAGCTGCTGCTGTAAATACGAGTTAGTAATACAATTTCTATATATTTTTTTAATATTATTTACGCTATTTGCACATTATGATTTTGGCTTTTCTTTATATCTTTCCTATTTTTTTGGATTTAAAGAAAAAAACGAGGCCTTACAAAATAACCCTATTATTCTGTTGTCTGTCTGCTTCATATTTGTTAAAATATTTTATTATATCTATATGTATCTCCCGTTATGTTGTTACAGTAGAGCGGGAGATATAGGAAAATATAAAGAAATAATATATGTTTTATGATTTGATTGACATTTCATTTACTGACTTAGGCAAAATTCTTCACTTTCCTTCCGCCGGAATACAAGACTTTCGAGCGTTGACTGGCCGATCTCAATGCCTATCTTTGCCCATCAGAGTAATAATCTTTATCTATAATATAAATTTCCATTTTTCGGATATTTTCCTTCATTTGTGCTGCAAGTTCTAACTTTTTACCAAACCTCAAATACCCTACGCGGCGAAGTAAGTTAACAAACTTAAGTTTGCGTATATATTCACTCATTTTGTATGAAAGAACTTAACTTAATTTAACTTTACTTCACTCTTTATCCCTAGCGGGGTAGTCAGAGAAAGCGTAGCGCCAAACGCTAATTTGAAAGCGTATGAATTATTTCATACTAAAAATATAATTTTGAAATGTTTTTTTTTTCTAGGAAATATTTATAATTTTATTTTTAGTTATTTTTTTTCCTTTATTTGTATTGTAATTCTCTTCGTATCTTCGGGTGTACTATAAAAGTTTTAATTACGCGGTGAATTTCGTACAAAATACAGCCAAAACGATGCATAAAAGCGCGTATCTTTAGAATGCGTTGATTTAGAAGCTTCATTTGCTGTGCTTCAAGTGATCTCGCAACAATTGGTCTTAACAAAGGGACAACAAAGTGATCCTTTGAGGGTTCCGGTTTCTCTTTAAGGTACGGAACCCTAAAAAGAACAGCTTTTATGTGTAAAATCCAATTTTATAGTGGTAATATGTTAAACTCAAAATACGATCCATTCAAAGGATGCCGATATCGAATACGTCTACACGTGAAATTGGATATCAGTAAAGTCGATGCGTCTTTTAGATGCAAAATATGCTCATACTATGCAGTTTGCAAAACACAGCGTTTAAGCTATATCTCTTTGAAAGAGATTTTTTCAAAATTCACTTTGTTTAGAAATTTTGTATCATAGATAGAAATATTGGATTTCGATAAAAAAAAAAACACGTTTATATGTTGTTTTCAAATATAAACCAACAAATTATTTTAAGGTGATATTTAAAAAAAATAGGATAAATAAAGTTAAAGTTGCGGATGATAGAAAAATCGCAACTTCCATTTTATGTATTTCAGTGCGAACTAATCACTAACTTCTACATTCAAAGCTTTTTCCCGACTGCTAAGGAAGGGTTATATGTATACAATTCTTTTTTCGATTGTTATTATCTTAAAAAAAAAATACTTTTTATTGTAGAAGTCACTTCTGACTGTCAACACAACGGTACAGGGTTCAATTTCCACGGGAAAAACTATTTTTTATTTTATGAAATAGAAAATTCTTTTTATGAAGAAGAAACCTGTTTTTTAAAGATAAATAAAGAAGAATTTACTAGTTATTTAATAAACTAACAGTATATACACACCATGTAACAATTCCATCTTGTGACAAGATGTTTCGCATAAAGGCAATATTCACTGGGGGCACCCACTGGCCGAGATTAAATTTTCAATTATAGCTGACGATGTACAAGAGGTCAGACCGACGTATAGTACAGAGATATACTAGCAAGCATACTATATTGTATAACTATATTGTATGTAGAGCTACGTACCAGTGAATTACATTTAGCTAGTGTCCTTTTACATAAAAGTGTTTTTAACGATTTGTCTGTTAGTTTTAATATTTTATAAGTTTTTTAACAGAACCTACACATAAGAAAAGAAATTATTCCTTTTTCATATCATGGAAGAATTCTTAATCGTTTTGATCGAATATTGAATAAACATAAGACTACCATCGGCTCAATAGGCCATTACATTAAGAAATTCAACAGTTGCTTTTCAAAATAAAAATTTCTTGTTTTAACTTCTTGCTGTACGGGATCGTATATAGCAAAGTAGGCAGAACGTAACGCGAGAACCTAATGTTAAGACATTTCATTCCCATTAAGACCCTTATGTTCCCCATTGTCAATTGAATTCTTGAGGACTAGCGGAACTTAACGCCGCGCTTTGCCTAGTTGCCAGAGCAAAGAAATGAAAATATTAAATATTTCCTACTCTCGTCATATTAAGAACCGCACGCTTGTGATCCTGCGTCACGACGACCTCAATTTTTTTTCGTGTATACATATATGTCACAATACAACTAAACAATTTTCCTTTTCTTGATTTATACTTTCAATAGCAGTTGCGAGTAAACAACAGTAATAAAGAGAGTGATTGATTTTGTTTACAATACTAAAGCAAAAGTACGAGTTGTATGAAATTGAACTTTAATATTTGTTTTGTGAATGTAACGTGGAGTAACTGCGTCCCAAACAACTCTTGGGATACTCCTTTCCATACTCAGTATTGGGATAA
Source organism: Heliconius congener (assembly GCA_018230605.1). Lineage (NCBI taxonomy): Eukaryota > Metazoa > Arthropoda > Insecta > Lepidoptera > Nymphalidae > Heliconius > Heliconius congener. The sequence goes on from DWAO01007508.1 coordinate 3,131, forward strand.
CATCTGACTCCACACACGGTGGTTGTTTAATCTTCGTTCTTCTTTATTCTTTATCTTTTCTTTTCAATAAAGTATTAAAAAGTCATAAAAAACCTATCTGTTTTATTTAATCATAAAAAATAAACATATTTAATAATAGTTTTTAGATACAACGAACATCTAAAAGAAAATCGTCTTAACATAACTCTAACTCGAGAGCACTTTGTTTAACGCAGAGGACGCTGTCGAGGTCTTTAATAAGTAACTAAGGTCTAGTGCTCACTCACGTGTTTTTCGCAACGGTTAAAAAACAAAAACGTTTCTGCAAAAAAATACAATTGTTTATGTTTTATATTTAACTCATTTCTTAAGTATGATAATTTTAAGTTTACATGTATTATTTATATATTTTTTTATTTAACTTTTATTATAAGAACAAATTCTAATATTATTTGCATTGTATTTTTTTTATTTAAAACGGTAATTAATAATTTGAATTTCCACTATGGCTTTTACAGCTGTCATATTTTTACAATAATAATCACTTATCAGAGCTTTTTTTTAAATTTCTTTAAAGAATTTATTAATAGCCAGACAATAGTACAGAAATTGTATACATAACTTATCAAAGTGCCATTTTTATAACATTTTAGTCGTGTTTTCACATATCGAATTTGATTATCTAAACATTAATGCGTTTTGAATAGACTAAGATATGAAAAAATCGATATTGGTTACAAAGAAAATATAAAATACTGATAAACTATTTTCAAACCAATATTTATTATTACCTCAAATAACAAAGAATACACGATACTTAAAAATCTAAAATACACAACGCCTTTACGAGGTGGGAGATCAATATGAAATATTAATGTAATACGATTTCGTATTCAATCCCTCGAGACGTGATCGCTACCTACAAACTGTCACTGTGAGTCGCTACGTGTGCACCTCGCTGGGGAATGTCCGCTCGGAAATTAGGTCACAATGCTCGACGATTCGGTCAAATGCCTGTGAAAGTAGTTTCCGATGCCAATTTTAGTGCCCAAATAAACTATTTGAGATTATTTTTTTATTTAAAAAGCCTTTAAAATTTTATTCTTTAATATGTATAAACGATTATTATTTATACATATTTAAGAATAAAGTTTTAGGATTGTGAAGAGTAATTAGACATTTAGATGTGGAATGTACACATTATGAAGCTATTATTAAAAATAAAGCACTTAGCAGGAAAGGCAGAAGAAAACTAGTTAAGTCACTCCGTTCTTAATTTTTGGCCGAATCGCATGTTGAGTATATGCTTGTGAATAATATATTATGTTAATATAAAAAAAGAGGCTGTCATGGTGTAGTGGGACAGATTCGATTCCTACAGGGAGATTAATTCGGCTCGGTATTCCATACTTAGGTATGCAAAAACAGCGGAAAGTGGACAAACTGCCTTAACACTTACCACAAGTTCCCTCTGCCTACTCTTCTATACACGAGATAAAGCGTGAATTTGCCTTTTAATTAATACAAAAATATATACAAAAAAATAATAAATCCACACATTTTAAAACACCTTTAGAAACTAACACAAATTGGTGTTTTACGGTCGATTTCTTATACTCGTATCTCAAAAGGAGTGAGCGCTGACAAAACGCCGCCAGTCAAATCACGTGTGCACCTCGCCGCACCGCCTAGGGAATGCCCGCCGCGAAATTGGGTCACGGTGGTCGAGGTCACGACGAGATTCGAGACATTTATCATTTTTTGCAAATTTTCTCTCTATTTGTTTAGTTTTTTACATGCTATTTAGAATTCTATTTAGAAATAAATTGTAGTGAGTAATGTTTTGTTAAATTTCTGTATATGATAGATATAAATGAGCACGTTCTAGCGCAGCGGTAAAGCGTCTGGCTGTGAACGAGACGGTTCTGAGTTTAATTTCTACCTCGAGTAATTAATTATTTATGATGATATTATTATTGTGAGGAATTTCTCAAAAATATTTCTCTGGTAACGAGACAAAGTGCGGCGATGAGTTCTGCAGTTCGACAAGCAATATCTCGAAATCTGCGGGAAAATTAGGGAAGTGAATGTTTCAACGTTAGGTTTCTCTGCCTTTCAATTTAAAGAATGTCTAGTCACTGTGTAAAAGATTATATTATTAGCAATATTCTGCATAATACAATTTCTGTTTCGAAGCAATCCTTTGTGTCAAATTTGTTTATTGAATTCAGCCATTACACGCGCCGTGGGATTAACGACCTCGCTTAATCGGACCGTTTATCTTTAATTGACAAACTCTTCAAACTTCGAGAAAGAGGAATTCTTCCAAAGGAAGATATACAACTAAGTTATTTTAATGAACCTATTTAAAAGTTATTTTTTAAATTATAGCTGACCTATCTAGGTCCTCTCTATCGTGGCTTATCGGCAATGCTTCTGCCTGTAAAGGTGTCGGTTGGAGGTTCAATTTCCATTCGGGTCTCTTATAATAAGACAATGTGACGATGAGTCGTACCAATCAACATACAGGTTACCCCTTTTCTGTTATACAAGTGACATAGCCTGATACAAAAACATGGCTGATAGATAAGATGTGTAGATAAGAATTAAGATACAATATTTATATATTTTTTTCCTTTATCTATTACTTGTTCGGTGTTTTATAGATTGGTCATGGTGAACTTAATGATGTCAGTCTTCGGTTTGTTTTGACCAATTAAAAGTCATATTTTATATTTAATGATACAATTGTGAGGCCTTCGCAGCATAAGTTGTCGATTCAATTCGTGCTAGCGTGAATGAATTTTACTCATTTCCTAGGTCTGGTCAGGGGTCAAAACGCGGTGTTAAGTCTGCTATGAAACATGAAATGGAGTGTCGTAGCACTTGGCTCTACTTACTCTGCTATATGTAGGATACGCCTAAAATAAACTAAATAAAAGAAGAATCATCGACGGTAGGTAGGTGAAAATATGTATTCAAAAATATGTGTAAACATAATGGTCCAAGAAAATTTCATTAGGTCTTTTACAATTTTTACTTTTTTTAGTAATAATTACTAAAAATGTATATAAGGCTTGTAATACCTTGAAAATATAAATTAAATATACTTTATATAATTTTGTATATGTATTTTTATAAATCACAATATTTAATCGAATTTATTTTTTGACTCAAACAAATCGTGTCAGCAACGAAAATTTCTTTTATTATTTAGCAATTCCTTCAAAGGAATAATGCATACAAACGTAAAAGACATTTCTCGGTGTGGTCAAAGAGCTGGCAAAATAAATCAGTCGAATGAAATAAGGAATACACTTTGCTACGCTAGTTCCACAGTTTATTTTCTTACTTCCAATTTTAGATTTGATTCTTATTTTAAAATAGATATAGTATTCGTTTAAATGTTGGTTATCTTTTTTTTTATTACCCAATTTTTAAAAACATCTATGGAAAATATCAAAGTCTTTTTTCAATTGAAAAAATGTATATTTTCATATATTATTCTATACTTTGAGTTTTTTAAATAAAATGAAACTTTACTAGATTTAATCTTAACCTAAAAAAAAATAATGAACTAATCTTAATATATCTTTATTTATAGTAATTAAAATAACTCAACTTAGACATATTGAAAAAAAGATTCCAATTTTTAATAATCGCAATATATTTTTCATTTCAAATAAACTTCTTAACAAGCATGTTTGTAAAATGTCATAATCGCTACGAGGTCTACGAAAACCGTAGCACGTAACACGTAGCACCTCGACTACGCCGCCTACATTGCACTTCTAATAGGATTCAGGTCACTCACATAACACATTTACGTGAGCTAAAGTTTAAATTTACTTGGATTTTTCTCTTGTTTGACAGTTAAAGGGAATTTAATTGAAAAACTTTGATATGTTGCGGAAAGCTTTTGCCTTTAGGTTATTATTAAAATATTTTTGATTGTTTATGAAAAAAAATTTTGTTTTGCTACATTGAGAAAAAGGAAAATTCATTCCCTCAAATAGCTATCAAACCCACAACCCTCGCGTCAACAAATATATTTAACCATTTATATGTATTACAATACATTTTGACAAAAAATATTTCAGATAAAGTCCTATAATATTAGGTTGATCGATCTTGACAGCACAACACGGCACGCCGACCTAATTTCCGCCTCAAAATATTCCATTCATATTCTCTATTTATATAATATTTTTATTTAAAAATTCTATTAAATAGATGCAAAATTCTTTAATTTTATATAAATCATAAGTATGTCACACTGAATGTGTCGAAATATTCATATAGATACACCTACGTACGTTTGTGAAAAGACAGCAATTCTACTTAATATAATATTCTTTGTACTGTTTTTTTTTAAAATTTCAATCTGTATTTCGCATATAGTAGGAAGGCAGAGAGAATCTATTGTTAAGACATTCCATTCCCTACTTTCTGTCCAATTTTCGAGACATTACATGTTGAATGGCGAAACTCAACGCAGCGCTGTCTTGTTACCAGTTCTTATGGGAATTGAATCCACAACCGTCGCGTTTACAGACGTTGTGGAGTTGACGGCCTTAACGTATTACATCGATTTTTATAATATTTAAGTATATTTTTACCCGGGCTCAGGCTCTTAATCGATCTTTGACATCGTAACGTGACACACCGACCTAATTTCACTAATATAGCTACTGCTTAGTTATATATTAAATTTATAGTATAAGTCATATTCAATTGATGATTTTGGGTTCATATTTCCGATAAAGACTATATACATATATTCTTGTACTAGTGATATAAACACGGTTTCGGGGTATAAATTGTATTGTTCTGACGTATAAGCTATATAACTTTGTTATTTCTTCAAAATCCGTAATATCGGTAATAGTTTTTGCGTAAAATTGAAACAAACATCCATCTTTACAAACTTTCAGTTTTAATATTAGTACAATATGACCTGTTCTAAGCTGCAAGCACCCTATTAGGGGAACGAATTATTTTTATTATCCTCCTCCGGTAGACTTCAACCGGAGGAGGATAATAAAATTGAGTTTGGACTGCCTTTGACACTATATTATCCCTGCCTATTCTATTTTTAGTTAAAAAAAATGTATAGGTGTTTCTTGAGTCCATCCACCACTTACCTAAAATGATGAGAACGAAAAGAATTAGTGCTGAATACTTTATGTCAATTCCGCAAATTTTGGACCAATTATTAGTGTTTAATTTAAATAAGAATTTACTTATTTGCAATGTGGGTTCGATTCTTACTCGAACTGAATGATAAGACTCTATTTTCGAGATATTATTGTGTTCAGCGATGGAGAGACCTTTACGCCGCGTTTTGTTTTGTTACATAGCGATGAAATGAAAATAAATTGTTCCCCCAAAAACGGAATCGAACACAGAAGCTTCGCTTCACAGTTCCACTCAGTTTAAATAGGATAACCTTTTTTTTATTAATATGTATCCTGTTAATATGTATGCTCAAAATTTTGTTAAGCTACTAATCGTGGTGATAAAAGTAACTTTAATCGAACAGCGAAATAAAGGAAAAAAGAAATTACACTAAACTCTGTCTTTGTCTTTTCTATGACTTATTTTCAAAAAAAATGTATCTAACTTAAACTATAGAATCACTACAATAAATATTTGTAATTTATATTATATATTTTTTTCAATATTGCTTAAAAGCATTTTTATAATAGATCCAATTATTTTTAATATTTCATCATAGTACCGAAAGAACAAACACTGCTTTGAAAGCAGAAATTGTTCGAAACTCACTACTATTTTGTTAGCATTTTCGACTTTAATATTATATCATAAGAATCATTTTCCTATAGCAAAATATGAATTGTGTACACTGGTTCATACTGTCACTGTAACCTAATTGTAAACTATTTATTAGCTAACTAACATAGTTTCATTTTGAATTTCAAATACATTATCTGGATTTGATTTTATATTTTATAAAGTTTTTATTTTCAATTTTGTAAATTCAAAAAGATTATTGAAATATGAATTAATCTATGTATAACATTTTTTATCACTTTAGTCTAAGCCTAAAATATGTATGTTCAAATCCAATTTACAATGTTTTTATTTTTTGCGAGATTTCCAAGTTGGAGTTTCAACAGAAGAGTTTTAACATATATATTAAACATGAAGTGATAAATAGAGAATAATGTGAACTCTCACGTTATTCTCTAGGTCACAGAAGAGAGGAAAAGCTATTGAAAGGCTCAGTCTTCTCATTTCTTGGATAGAAGCAACATTTTTAGTGTAATATATCCAGTAGAATTACTAAGAGTATAAAACATTTACCTATAAAGCTAAATTATCTATAAAACTTTGTAGCCTAAGTTAGAGCTATAAACAGTACAAAGTTTTATCAAACTTTGAAAATAGGATATGTCAATCTTACACTGCATGACTATACAATATAGTATGAACAATAGAAGTCTCTTGTATTCTTGATTATTATGCTTTAGAGTAGAGATGGACTCAATAGCTACTTTCTGTTGTATTTGTTTATTTTGTGTGAAAATGTCAGTTTAAGGTGAGAAAGAGGCCAGACCGTAAATGTGACAGGTTGTGGGTTGAATTCTTGCTCGAGAAATTGAAATTAAATATTTTTATTTACTCGCTCTGGTAACAAGAGAATTGAGAGCGTGGCGTTAAGTTTCGTTCACATAACATGTAATGCTCTCAGAATTTAGCGAAAAGTGGGGAACGGAAATGTCTTAATGAGAACGGAGTGTCTTGATTGTAGGTTTCCAGGTCTTCTCTGCCTTCTCTACTATGTGCGGAATAACATTAAAGTGAACACGAACGGCATGCATAATTGGATTCTTCTAAATTTGACGGTCTTTAAATTCCTTCCTAAATATTTTTCTTACTTTGTGTGGGATTTTTATGAGTTTTTAAAATTATTAAAGTACTTAGTTACTATTCTATGGCAACGATGGATACTGTATCAGGAGAGTTAGTAATTAATATGTATGTATGTATGTATGTATGTATGTATGTA
>DWAO01007509.1:0-10140 GCA_018230605.1 Heliconius congener
GGAATCGAACCCACAACCAGTCGGTTTTACAGTCACACTTTGTGCCCCTGCGCCATTACTGGCCAAATTAATCCTATTAATTAGTAGAGGTATATTATTTGTGTCAATGCATCCTACATGTTTCAGTAGTAGCTGTGTTTCAGGAAAGAGGGAAAGCAGTTATTCATCACTATATTCTCCATTTTCATCTTTTATACCGTATGTGCTAGATGAAATAACTCGTGTACTATAAATATGTACATTTCTCGTTGTTTTATCTGAAACTAAAGTTATAATAATCTATGCCACGTCCACAACACAAAGTAAAGTTTTTTGTACAAAACTCAATTCATTTCTTTTAATAAATAATTAAGATTTAAAAAAGAAATAGCGTAGACCTAATTCAATAACACAAGAGAAAAAAAGAAACCACCTCGTTACACTACAACAATCGTAGGCAAAACGGAGAAAATTACATTAAATTAACATGGATACTCCCAAAGTTAGCAACAATAGGTATTATTTCGCTATAAACGGTGGTATTACAGCATATGTCTGCCGTAGCGGTGGCATGTGGCTCGTGGCCAACAATTAGAGGTTCCACCGTCCTCAATAATTCTCTATGCACCACTGCTTTAGAGCATCAGCGGTTGAGAAACCCATTGTGCTGGACGAGGAACCGTGAAAACTGACGCAATTTGTGTTACGAAATTGACACCTGTTCTTTAGGTAAAAGTAGGAACGGTAGCTGTAAATGAGTTATTGTTGAATGTTTATTGTTTCATCTGATCTACGCAACTAGTATACCTAGATCCGCACATTTGGACTTATGTGGTCATACGTTGTCAAAATAACATTGAATATTATGCTTTGTAGCGCGGCGTGTCTCGTTGCTCAACATCCGATGCCTTGAATAGTAGCGTGAACGGAGTGTCTTGACAATATACTCTTTGTCTTCCTTGTTATATATTTTAGAAAACGTGAATCTCAATCATTTGGCTTAGTTAAATATTTATTGCTAATCCTTAGAAGTAATAAGTTTCGTTCCCTAAATTTCTTCAACCAATTTTGGTCTTTAGGTTAGATTAGAAAAATTAAATAATATTTATATTATTAGTAAAAGCTACGTATCTCAGATACGTTGTGATTAATATGATTTTTATAATTTATTATAGTTTTGTGGAATATTAATAAATCACACAAAAATGGCTGAATAGATATGGATAAAATTTATCTTATAGATGTCTAGAGCGCTTGGAGTTCTTATCTGAGAGGTGCGGGTCTATATCATGGTATCTTAAAATGAATACTATGGAATTTATATATTAAGAAATAAGTAAACCGCTATCGTGGCCTATTTATTGAGTTCTCTCTTCTTCGCGTGATGCTTGTAGGTCCCATTCCGTAAAGTAATTATCTATTGGTGTATATTAAAAATATTTAATTTCTTTCAGCTGGTAAATATGACCTATGACGAGATCAGGAGCTAGTATAAGAGAATGACGACTTACTACTTCACTTATCTCAAGTATATCACGAGCGGACACTCATAAGATTACGTGATGCATACAATGTTTTGTTTACGATCTATCATCTCGGAACAGACAGCGCGCGCGTCGTTCATTTTATCACTCGCCATATATTTATCAATATAGATTTCTGACTAACAATCTGGTTCAACTAAGTTTCTTAGTCATGTTATATTATTGTGTTATCGTGTTTATTTACTATTAACTCTGTTTTTGTTTACTTCTTGAGAAGTTTTAATGGCATTTAAATCTTTCTTATCTATTGTATTCACAACTATGTTGATAAGCAATAACCATACAATGTGTATTCGAACAAGGTCAGATAAATTTGTCTGAATTAATATAAATGACAATAACACATATAGGTAGATACTGAGGGAATATGGCGTTTATATTAAAAATAAGACTTTGAACTCTAGGCTATTCACAAAAGATAATAGAGGATATGTATACGAAACATTGGCAAAAAAATCTAAATAAAATACTTTTACCTACTAGCACATATACAAATAATAAGCTAATATGGGCATTAATAGTAAAACAGTACAAAAAAAATAATAAACTCAACGCTAAACAGAAGTTACGGAAAGTGAACAAAAATAAGAGATAAATAAATGATTAAATTCACAGCAACTTACAAAGTCAATGTCGGAACAAAGTCGGTAGTTACAGAATACTACCGACAGTATCGGCTATAAATTATAGCCAATCAAAGTTTAATAGCTCATAAGGTAGAGGTATTACCGTCGTGCAGGTATACATTATACGCCAGCAGAGCTGGTCGCGTAAAGGTTTCTTGTCGTGCATTGAAGCTTTTAAAGTAGATCAAAATAGCACTCGCCTTCAGCTATGTATCAGTTTGCGTGCTATTCTAGATTATGTTACACGAGGTGTTGTTTTTAAGATTATTTTGGTTTTGTTTGAGTTTATATTCGACATTTTAGGTTATATTATTTACGTTTTATTTAATATAAGGCAGGATACGTAGGAGTAATCCCATTGTGAAATATTATTTTTTTTAATTTATACACTGAAGGTAATTTAGTTGCTCAGTGTTAGGACACTCCGTTCCCCACTTTCTGCTCGTTTTTCTGATATTGCGTGTATTCTATTAATTTGTATATTACTTTGATCATCTTAAAGAGATAAAATTACCGACAAAAGACGTAAATGAATTAAAATATAATGTTTTATACTGTTAAAAAATGTTTTAAAGGTATAAAACGTATTTTAAACATGTTGCACCGCATACAACATGTTTAGAATACCTTTAGTAGTACATAGAAAGATAACAATTAAGCGTATTAATATGGTTATGTAGGTATGTAAAATGAGACAACTAAGTTATTTAAATGATAAACATTTAATATATTGCTAACATTACATTTTATTTCAATCTAGTTAATATTATTTTGCGTATAATTTAAAATTTACGGTTAAATTTAACTTTAAAAAGCCACAGGATATCGTATCGGACATGCCGCAGAACGGACCGTAGGGTATATAGGCAATTCAAAGTAAAGTCGGGTGTGGTCAAGTCATTTCAATCAACCGAAGGCCGAGCACTATGACAAGTATTTCTAAATTGGTTTGCACATATGGCTATAGCTAAATACGCTATACGCAGGCTGACCGCTGACCGACTGGTTGTTTGTAGAGCGGAGCAGGATTCCGGCGACTCGTTAACGAGTTGCGCACACGCACCGAGAACGATTCGTAGAAATTGGATTATCGAAACAGTTCTTTCTGGATTTACTTAGTTGGGTAGAGGTACTTTACGTGGAGGTCGATTTTTGTAATGTACCGTTGAGAAATACATAGGCACTTGCGGTACGGGATAGTTACGTGGTAAGTTGTTTTATTCTGTACTGAAAGTTGATTTCTCTTTTCTTAGGAGATTTATAGACTTGTAAAGGAAATAATGCTACATAATATAATTTTTGTATCTAAACTAATGTGCCTATATATTTCAAAGGATTTTAGAGCTTGTCTTTATTTAGTTAAATTTAACTTTATTTAGTTTAAATTTAACTTCATTTAGTGTTTAAACTTTATTTAGTTTATTTACAGTAATATTCAATGCCTCTAAATGCGTAGAAAACAAATTTATTTTCTACTATTAGCTAAACTAAACTTATCTACAGCATAAAATATGTAACTTTTATATGACATGCTCTTAGACCCTCGCCAGTTTGGTGCCTAGTTACAAAATAAAAAAATTATAAAATATTACGTTTTAGTTGTTTACACACCATTATAAGCCCACGTGTTATAGAGAGCCTTAGGCAGGGGGCTCGTGTATGTGGGGTTTTCTTATTTAAAAGCAGTTCCTGCTTGAAAAATTACAATAAAGTATAAAAGTGTAATATATACATAATTATCAACATTTTCTAATTTGGTACAAAAGTCAATATGCGAAAATAAATATATAACTATTTCCGAAAAAAACAAATATAATAGATATTAATATATAAGTTGCTAAAAATAATTACAAAAAAAGTTTCCTGTATCCAATATCATTGTACTATAGATAAATTGTATTTGAAACAAATAAAATTATAGAAAAAAATATATTCAAGCTAATAACAAATGATGTAAAAAAGCGAACAGAAATTTTAACTTTTAATTTATTCAAGACACGACGTAGTACTAGCATGATAAAGTAATACATTAGAAGTTTGAGAATATTTGTAAAGTTGTGTGGGGTGGGTAATAACGTAGGGTGGAAGGGACAGTCACTTTGATCCCCCAGTGTATGTTCAGTCTACTTGGTTATTTTGTTCCCTATATTATTTATTAATATAACATTATTTCAAGATAAGTACCTATAATAATTAAATAAATATATCTCTATAACAGAACACAATTATATAAAAATAAGCATCATCAACGCTGATTAAGACTTCAATCAATCATTTCAATTAACACAAAGCGTTACAAATGTCACATACGTATTGAACGTGAAAGCATAGCCTGACAAACGCGGGATTAGATCTCGAATCATAAATAATAACTATAGTAAGCTGTTCCCACGTCACCTGGCAACGTCTTTATAAGCTGTATTCACGCACTTGACCCTTTCAGTGAGAAACCGGGACGCCGAATAAAAATATTAAAACGAACAAAACGATACCCTCTCACGGCTCACCAACACAACCACAGACGGACGCACACATGCGCAACAACCTCAATTGGACGTATCAAATGTTGGACACGCACACGCTTACACGTCTATACATACACGCTTGTAGTCTACGTATACACGCACACGCTCAAATAGTCACTCGTACGGGTTCGTTTAGTTTCGTCTAGAGGTGGGCGATTACAGATAAACTATATTTATAAGTCTGTGTGTCCGTTTGTTCATTGATAACTTCTGTCGGTCCAATTCCGATAATTTTATGGTTGTTTCTTTTTGTGTTTAAATGGTTTTTGTGTTTATTATGTGGTAGTATTTTGTTGTAAAGTAAAATGTAAAAGTATAACCATTTTAAAATTTCGATACGATCTTTAATATAATTGTTGTAAGGAAATGTCTACATGAATATTGTGGGATCAAATTTCACTATATATATTTCTCTACACTCTACTCCACTCTATATGTTGAATATACACTTAGTTCACTTTAAAATTAAACATATTTGAAATTAAAACTAGAGTGATATGAAGTTAAGAGGCTTAATAATGATTATTAAGTTTTATTTGTTTTTATTTCTCGTATGTATTTATGGCAAAAGTCTTCTATTTCATCTCTATAACTTTATAATTGCTTCCTAACCATTGCCAGTCATCCTTTGTTAATTTAACGCATAAATAACCGGTGTACAAAGCCTTATCGAAATTAATTTAGCAATTATTGCGTCCACAATGGTCACTATATTCTTTTGCATGCATTCAGTATAGAGGTTAATATCGATTTATCTTTTCGACGTGAACAATGAAAAAACAAAAAGATAATAAATAATATACGTTTTAAGGAATTTTAAAATATTCATTTGCAATTTCGTTTTCGTATAAAACGTAAAATCGTTTTTCCCGTTGCCTTAAGAATTTTAGGAAATCCTCTCTTACACAAAGGGACACAATCGACTCTACAAGCGGAATTTTACGTGTTCTAAACTATATAATTCCAGCTGAGCGTAGTCTGTCAGTCATGCATTCAATCAGCTTTATATATGTAGGTACCTATATTGATTATTTTTTTTAGATTCGTCTAATATTCCTAATCTCTCTATCTCTCTCTCTCTCTTCTAAATTCTAGTTTTGGACACATTGCATGATTTTTTCATGTCATGTAACCAATATCCAACTCGTTGAAATGAAATGCATAATATGTACTTTCATTTCTTCGCTCTGGTATCGAAGCAAAGCGCGGCGTTTAGTGGCGGAACTCAATCCCGCGGTTACATGATATGAAAAAATCACAAAACACATATGTAGATACATATGAGATCATTGGACAACACACAATGATGTGCGCCATGTACTACTAATATCTTCAAGTAAGTATTACTTTGAGGCCTGTCGTGGCGCAGAGGCACAAAGTGTGACTGTAATATCGACTGGGTCTGGGTTCGATCCCCACTCGAGGAAGTTAAATATTTATTTAAATTTATATGTTCATTTCTTCGCTCTGGTGACGAGGCAAAGCGCGGCGCTAAGTTCCCGCACTCAACACGCAATGCTTCCAGAATTCGGCGGAAAGTAGGAAACGGAGTCTCTTAACACTAGGTTCCCTCTGCCTACCCTACTGTGTGCGGGATACAGTGTGAAGCTAATTTAATTTAAATGTTTATGTCTTAATTTATATAACTATCAACTATATATAACATACTACATGGCTAGGTAAGAATTGCAGGGAAGTAAAACAAAGGCAAGCCAATTTTTATTTAGTATTTACAAAATATTTTAAGCTAGATCTATGTATACTGTTTTTTATTTATAAGCAGTCCTCGAATGTTGTGGGGAATTTTATTCTTCTTCAATATAAATAAATGCGCTTACAAATATTATGAATCCCCGAACGGCAGTAAAATATCTTGCGTGAAAATTATGTTGCAAGAAAAGAAAATGTAGATAAAGACTTTTTCCAGATAACATCTGTGTTGCAATTTTGGAGCTATACTATTTAGAGCGTAAATTGCTAGTTAACTAACTCTAATAAAAAAAATTACTTAAAAAAAAAATATAGTTAATACCTATAAAAATGTACAAATAAATGAATGAACAATAAAGTTTCACATTATTCGTAGTAGGTGGTAGGTGTTCATTTAATAAATTATTATTTATAGTAAACTTGTTTTTCATATTTCTCCTCATTTAGAGGCTTATACGTTTTTACTCTATTTGTACTATAAAACCTGAAAAAATGCTTATTGCAATTTATATTTATTTCAAACAAAATTTAAGTTATTTATAATTAAATGAAATATTTCGTACTTTAATATGTTTGCGGGAACGGAGTATCTTAAGTATTAAGACACTAAATAAATCAATAAATCATCAATGAAACTGATTTATTTATTTTTTAATTTTTTCGCTCTGGTAAAAAAGCGAGGTATCGTGTTCTGATGCTCAATACGCAATGGCTTCAGAATTCAGCGGAAAGTGACAAGTGTCTTAACGCTAGGTTCTCAGTACGGAATTTAGTGTAAAACTATAAAAAAAACGTTTAAATGCGCCATATGACGACAATGAATACTTATATATTATCAAAAATATTCCTATACTACTATGTATATTTATCAAGTTAGTAAAACATATTCCATATGTTGTAGTTAAGAAGCATTACTATTGAATCTAATGAGTATTTTTAGATATGATGCCGTACCAACGTCGCGGGCATCGCCGTTCATTTGACGCAAATCGTTTCATATCTACCGCTGCGCACACGCCGTATTTGGCCACGTTACTTACGCACAAAGGGCTCTAACAGCCTGTGAGTCAGTCTACCGTGAAAATAATGGTAGGAGTCGAGCTGTATTTCTAGACAATGTCTCATGTGAGCTTGAGATTGATCGCCTTTGGTTACAACTTAATAGTAGGTACGCTCGATGTGGTGTTATCACCACATTCTATTATAGCGTTGTGTATTTTTGATTTTTCGACAAAGTGATAACATTTTTTTATTATCCTACCATTAGTGCCTTTTGATTGTTGACGATTATCTTACATCGATTACGCTTTATTATTGCGTAAACGTAAACAAATATTGGAAAAAAATATCCAGGTGGTTCCTGGTTGAAGAAGCGGTGAAAAAGTTCCGCCGTTACCTACAACACTAGGGAAAGAGATTTATCAAGCTTGACCTTCGGATTGGGTGCGGAGGTGTGCTGACGTGACAAATTTATTTAACTGAAGATTTTGCCTTCAGCAGACTGCCTGTTAGGAGGTGCAAAAAGAATACTACGAGTATGGTGCAAGCTGCTTAGTATAAAAGGTCTATGGCAGCCGCCATAGCCCTTTTCCGTGACTCAAGCATTGTTGAAAGAAGCGCGGCAAATACGTAACTTTAACACTAATTTAGACATTTTTCGCCTTTGGAGACCATCATTTATTATGAGAAGGGAGAAAAGATCTTTCTGTCAAAAATCATCACCAACACGCAGTAGGTGGCCCTTTCCTACGATTCTGTTCATGTACAATCAACGCTACGTGATAAGTTTTAAATGAGTTTTGCAGTACAGAGGAAGCAGTATTAGGATTCAATTCACTGGTTAGTCTCACAGAAACACCTAGATATACAAAAAGTATCAAAAAAAGATGTTATTAAGAATAACAAAAAGCATTGCCGTGGCTTCTGCTTAATCTGATAATGTTTACCTGCAAACTAGAAATAATAACATTACAGCTTAATTGCTTGTCATCTCTAATGCACCCTGGCCATTTGCGTTCTTAAAGGAAATAGGCAATTTCCATGAGACACGTTTAATAATAACTATATACAATATTATACATAAAATGATGCATAAACTAGATTCAGCGGAATGTGTCGCCGTGATGTTAAATAACTATACAATGACCTTTAAAAATTATCTTAATCCGTTGCTAGAATTGTCATAATGATGTTTTTTGGCAATTTTTGTCTAAAAATGTGTAACATTTAAATAGGCAAGCTAATTTTTTTATATTACATTTATATTTAGTGCTTACTATTAAATAGAGTGACTAGCAGAGTGATAGACTATTTTAAACGGCTAGTATAAAAGGAATTACTGATTAATTTGAACGTAACAACCTAACAATTGTGCACGGAGAAATTTTATCGCTTTCAAGATATGGCCAATTAAAGTTGTTTTGATTGATACTATTGCAATATCTAAGTGCAACAAAATATGAGAGAAAAAATATTTTGTGTTGTTTTGTATTATATTATGGCTTCCTGCATGGTCTTGTTTATAATTAATAGAGATGTGAAAATATTAAGATAAAGCTTCGTATCAAGTCGTAATTTTCAATGTAAGTTTCTTCCTTAGTAACTTTAATTTTTTAATCGAAATGACATAAGTATTAACACACTCTGCCACAACATGAATGTAAAAACTTGACAGCACGAGCTATAAAACTGATTTACCACGAAGAACTTGACACCGAGAGCACCATCACTTGACACCGCCCAGTTTTAAGTCGTACATTTATTTTCATTTGCGCTATGATCTTAATTTACGAAAAATATAGAATTAAAAATATAGATGATTGGTAAAGTTATTTACATAGCATAAGGACAATAATAAGGATGTGAAGTCAAAGAGATAAGTTGATTTTTCAAAATTGAAAGGCGTCTTTTTACTCTCGTTTCAGAATATTTTTTTAATAATTTTTTTTAGATATACTTGTTGCGAAGCAAAAATATTATATTAGTCAATCTATGTCAGCGTAATATAGCAGGCGATAGTTAACATAAAATGCAGCCGTCGACATTGCTTATAGGTAAATAGCGTTTCATTAAAATGGCCGTGATAATTGATTTAGCGACGACTTCCTTTGTCTTGGTTGTAGCTAATTGGTTTTAGTTGTTAGTATCATCAGTTAGTTGTTAGAAAAAACTTACTAGTGACGTAGTAAGCCGATTATTTTTTGTTGACATAGTTTAAAAGACAAACGGACAAATGATATGCTAATTACTCATTAACGTTTACAAAAAACCGATGCTTGATAATTGTTGGTAGCTTTTTGTGAGTATGTTATGTTTATGCTTTTTACTATATATATATATTTAAATCAAGTTTAAGTTTGTTCAGGATTTTCAATGTTTCTATTGTAATAGATGTTTGTTATTCTTTTAAATTAAATGATTTGTAAATGTATCCTTAGTAGTCCTTACTAAATAAATGAAATTGGCGTTTACACTCTATTTGAGGAGAGATGTTACGTAATTGCAGGGATAGTTTTATAACATATTTATTCTAATATATTGGTAAAATATTAGTTATTTTTATGGTATTAGTTATTTACATGGAAAAGTGAATAAATGGATATAAGCCTGAGCCTGAGCCGCTTAAACTGAGACGAATACGTATAGCTAATTCCTCCCATTTCAATTCCATACCTTTCAAAATTCGTTTTATGTCTTAAAACCGTGAACCATGATATCATTTAGGCTCCACTATAAAGGAAATAATTGTTTTCAGAA
>DWAO01007510.1:0-10140 GCA_018230605.1 Heliconius congener
TTAATACTATCAGATTAGGGCTTACCACTAGGGCATTTAGGGCATTGATCACAATTATGTTTTTTTGTTTATATATTAAGAACCCTGAGTGTGCGATGTGTGATGTTCCTTTCCAGAATTAAATATTCGGTTTCATAAAAGTCACAATTCTATAAAAGTACTATTTATTAAACTACATTAGTATTCAATATACTCCTATAATCATAGAATCTCTGTTTTGACAACATAAGCCCAAAGTAACTTGTGTCACAGTTACATGACAGTTTTGGAGAGCAGTTTAATGAATTCTAGAACAGATTATTGTAGTAGGGGCTAGGGAGGGGTATAGAGATAGTAAATTAATGTAACATTTAATTCGCCTTTTTTTGATGGTACAACCATATGTAATCTGTTGCATTCGTATTGAAGACATTGGTTTAATAATTGTTATGATTGTACATAACAGGGTAGGCAGAGGGATGCTGGGAACTTACTTAAGACACTCCGCTCTCGTTTCCCACTTTCTGCCAAATTATGGAGGCACTCCAATACTCAACACGAAGTTGAGTGTCGGAACTCTGAGCGCAGGCACAATGAGTTACATTAAAACCAAATATATATGAAATTCTTATGTATAGCAAAAAAGCTATTCATACCAATAGCTTCTCGAGATTAGCGCGTTCAACCAAACAAACTTTTTAGATTTATAAAATTAAGTAAAGACTAAGAAAAGAAAAAGAAAATTCTGTAAGTACTAAATGTTACTAACAAATTTTAATAGCAACGTGAGTTCCAAAGAAAAGATTAAAAACTGCTAAAAATGGATCAACGTAAATGCAGCAATTATTTGAAAAGGTTGTACATGTTTTGCAATTTATTTTTATGAATAATTTGAAAAAAATTTATTAAATGAGTGGATCACACGTATACGTTTACCTACGTTTTTTACTACGTTTAAAAATCGGAATTTTTTGACTTACTCACTCACCAACAACCTTACACCCTGTCTAGGTGACTTAGAAACTAAATATTTGATACTAAAGCTATACATATATATAGAAAATAAAATGAAAACAGATAATCATCACTTTCAAGAAAGTAAAAAAGTGATGTATGAAAGATCAAAAAACGAAGAAAAAATTCAGTTTGAATTTTTTGCCGAGTGAACTAAGAACTCGGCACTCATATAGATCTCAATTTCTTTTCATAAGATAGAACGAAGCATTATTTAATATTTACTTGGCTCTCATTTCACAATTATGTTTTTATGGGATAGTAGCACGCAACCGTAAGCAACTTAACGAATGTTCAAAATAACATTTTATTAACAGAAACTCACGATTTTTTTTTTCTATGTATACTTTGGATTGTAAATGTAGCTGTCGAAGTTTTTGGAAATCGGTCAAAAACAATGCAATGCTTTGCTTTTTTTAATTGACAAATGGTTTCCCAGCGCTTAGATGTTATTTAATAATTAGATATTCAAACTCAATTATATAATCTCAAATTTAATTGGCAGAAAAATGTTTCATTTCAAAATATATAAAAAAGATTTAGTTAACTATGCTGAAGCATTTGTTTTTGAAAATATTTAGTGTTCATAATTATTTTTATAGATTTACCTAAAAAAACCAAATAAAAAATCAAAATGTAATTTGACACAAAGTTAGACAATTGAAAATAGTTAGATAGAAAAAAAATGCAAATAAAAACTGCTAAAAAGAAAAGAAAACTACAACATTATCACGATCTAAGCATCACTGACGATAAGGACAGTTGAATAAAAAATCCGATGGGATTTGGAACTTGTAACAGAGGTCACAACCTATCCGAATAAAATTGATGTGATCAAACAGAAATATAACCAAATAAAATATTTTTTTTAGATTTTATTATCAGCTTTACATTTGAGATGTGTATTGCAGGGGAACCAGAAAACCTAATGTTAAGACACTCTGTCCTCATTAAGACATGTCTGTTGCACATTGTCCGCCGAGCTTCTGAGACATTGCGTGTCGAGTGGCGGATCTCAACGCCGCGCTTTGCCTCGTTACCAGAGTGAAAAAACGAAAATATTACAAATTTCATTCCCCAAGTGGGAATCGAACCCACAGCCGTCGCTTTTATAATCGCACACGTGTGTCCCTGCGCATAGACCTCTATTACAAATATTAAACTCTACTAAGCAGCGATTTTCAAAGCAAACATGTTTTTTGTTATCAAATAAAGTAATTGAAGGTTACGGGTAGTAACTTCAATCGTGATTTATCTTCATCGTAAGTCTCTTAAATTTCAATATTAAAGACCAATATAAAATATTTATGAAAATTTTAACTATTTCTTGGACAATTTTCAATCAAATATTAAAATATGGAGGAGCCTATAGCGACTTTTATATTCTATAGATAGTCACTTGGACTTAGCTGCTGGTACGTAACTAATATTTTTAAACAGAAATTCAATTTGTTCAATTTGCTTAGTTTAGTTCAATTTGTTTTAAATCTACATCCAAGAATATATAAAATATTATGGACCAAAAATAATATTTAACCTTTTTTTACATTATATCGATTTAATTAACTTTATTAATATACGTTGTTTATGTTTTCTGTATAAATTTTCAGCAAATTTATTTGGTAAATTAAGTAACTTCATTTATTAAGTAAATACTTAACAAATGGCTGCGATAAATCCTAATTAATTAAAACGTGTGGTTTCAAAAACGAATACGCTTAAAATACTACCACAAATGTTATATGTAATGTTTTGTTCAACTATATTTAATTGCGGTTAGTGGTAAACATATTATAAATTATATACCTAATTACAATTTACAATTAAACCAAAACAGTACTTGTATTCATTTCGTTTGTAAAATGTACAAAAATATAGTTCAAAAAATGGCTGAAATATGTAGTAGCGACATCTGTTTCAATCAAGAGCGACTGGACTCACCTAGTTTCAGATCCAACCACGGTCCAGCCGCGACGACGGCGTACCGCGCGGACTTCAGCTGAAACCATACGATCGCGGGTTCGCCGATGACGAGCGTTCGCCGCCAGCAGCCCTGTGGCGCCCTCCTCGAGTTCAGAAATTGGCAACATTTCGTAATTTCGTCTTTCACTGAATACCTTGTAAATTATTTAGGTGGCGACACTGTTTATAGTCACATTTTCAGCGTAATTGCTATATTATATATTTTAAAAAACGTTACAGTTTTTGCTATCAAATATTGTGTGATGTGTATAATTAGGACCTTGAAAACGCATTTTGTTATTCTTATTAAGTTTACTTACATGATATGTTTATATAAATCATACATGCCCAAAACTGTTTTCGAATAATTCAAAAGTGACCTTACTTTTAAGCCTGTTCCACTTTTTGCAATAACAAAAATACGAAAACGTAATAAATAATAATGTTCTACTTTTGATTCTATTTCAGTTTCAGTTACAAAAAAAAAAGGTTTTGTTTTGCCAACAATTAGACACCTATTGACAAATGACGGTGATTAAAGAGTTTCACGCAAAAAGCGTGTTGTTATTGTTATTGTCTAAATATGTAAATATTGTATTTATAAACTCCAATTAAAAGAAATGGTAACAACGACAATGAAAAAGGGTGAGTATTCACAGTAAAAAAGTGCTTCTTATTAACAGAACTAACTTGTTCTGTTAAAAAGTGCTTCTTATTAACAGAACAAGACCAGTCGTGGCGCAGGGATACAAAGTTTGACTGTAAAATTGACTGGTTGTGGGTTCGATCCCCCGTCGAGGAGATAAAATACTTATTTCAATTTATATTTCCATTTCTTCGCTCTGGTGTCGAGATAATGGCGCGGCGTTGAGTATCGCCACTCAATACGTAATGCCTCCAGAATTCGGCAGAAAATGAGAGACGGAATGCCTTAACACTAGGCTTCCTCTACCTGCCTACCTTGCTGTATGTGAGATACAGTGTGAAACTGATTTTGATTTACTAACAGAATGCTATTACACATTATTATATATTGTGTGATCGAAAAATGTATACCAAAATATTTGTATATTGATTACAGCTTAGTTCAGAAATAATCTTATTTTGATATGAAGAGCTGAATATGATGAATGGGACCTATATCAAGTCGACATGAATAGCGTATATTATTTATTATTTGCTTTGAAAAAAAACCATTTAAAACGTAATAAATTGGTTAGTAAATACTTTTAAAACCTTTTTTTTAATGTTTTAATTATTAAAGACTTAAATTTGTTATTATCAGATAAAAATAACTTTTTTATATAAGAACTAGGAATAACATAATGTTTTCATATTTCTTTATGCCATAGTGGTTTCCAGCTGATAAGTTATTCCAAAATCATATCATGGAGCCTTCAAAGGGCTTGTTCGTTTTGTAAGGATCGAAAGTTTTTCCTAAAGTCCCAATGAATAAATCTTGGCAAACATGAACGTAACACCAAAATAGTATCTTTAGATGGGAAATCAAGTATATTTGGCTTATCTAATTATAAGTCTATACATACTTTATAAGAATTTTTAGAAGTATGTATTTTGCCTATTCCGAGTATATTATATTATATCCAAGTTTAGGTACCTATGTAGTACAAGTAGTAATGAACTTATTAAAATACTAAAACTGTAATATATAAGAATCCCAGTTCTATCTGTATATGAAATTGGAGAAAGTGTAATCTCAAAATTTCAATGACAAATAATTTTAAAAATAATCATAGGTGGACGGACCGAATTCCAAATTCGTCTTAATTATATTATTATTATTATTAAATCACAATTATTAATTGATTTTAAATGCACTCACGTAACAGGTCCTAATTAATAAACATCCCCAAGAACTACGAACGACTAATACTATTACTATTCATGAAAAAGTTCACTCTCACATCGCACAGTCTATTCAATAATATCAAAGGCACTCGAACAAGGCACACGTCTATATCTTTTTTATTTCACGTTAGAAGTAAAAATATTCCCACTTATTTTCGATATATTTTTGTTTGAATAGAAGTTATATTGGTCGGAGCGTCTTTCGGACTGCGCGTGCGACTTGGCGTGTAAACTGCTAACTAGCGCCGGCCAGCAATGGCGTTGACACATACACTCTTCAGAAATTTAAATAAAAAAAAATATGACAAATGGCGTAGGTAATTTATTGTTTGTCATTATTTTTCTGACTCATTTGGCAAAAATTTCAAATGTAACATTTTTTTTTCAAATGAAAATGTTATGAAAATAATTTTAAATAAAAAAACACATTAGCGAACGTAGCCGTAGCATACTTATTAAGGAATTGGTTGGATTGAACTAAAATTTAATATATCGGAATATATTATTTAAATACTATTTATATGGACAAATCTGAATTATTTCTCGAGAAAATTACATAAATCAGTAGGTATAGATTCCAATAATGCAAAATGTTCATTTATTTATCTTTATAAAAGTAACTGTAGAAGTAAATCGTTCCACAAAAAAAACTATAGTAATTATATGCACAGACAACAATATATAGTTTTATAAATAATGAAGATTGTGACATTATATTCAATATCGTCTACGTGCGGCGTATTTACGTTCAACAGAGTATAAGAATAGCCTGTGGCAGAGTTTCAAATATGTCGTACTGTCCTAAACCTCATCTCTCTTATTTCACCTAATATCATAATCAGTCATACGAAATACACTTAAATTACTATGTGAAAATCACGCTAGTTTTATATTAATATAAAACGTAAATACGGATAGTATCATTTATAGAAGCAGGTGTAGATGCAGGGACTTAAAAAATCAGTAACAAATTGCATTAATTTAGATATCTATACGATATATATAAATATCTATAAAAGTAAATACTCATCTTCATGTCAGCCTATCTAAACGAATGTTTACGTACTTAATAAACTACTTGTATTAAATAACTGTTTCGTATAAATGTTATAAACATACGGATGCACATTTTATTCAATAATAATTTAACAAAATACTGTAAAATTCCTTTTTTTAAGCTTAAAAACAAATGAAATTTAAAATTTTTCACTACATAAAAATTTACTTATAGGTTCAAATAAAAAGATTGCTTCCTAAAATAATAATGCCTTAACATATTCTAGCTGATCAAACATTCACAGCTGTAGTAATAATAGTTTAACATTTAAATATAATAATTAACACTCTAATGAAAAAAAATTTTCGATGCAGATCCAATGGACGTTTGGTTTGAAGCTCAATAATTGGATTCATTAGGCATCGTTGGAAATGAGTGTGAGTAAATTATGACTCAATACAATTTTCCATACGAGATAAATCTGTTCGTAATACTAAAAGCATCTAATTTTATTTATCTTTCACTTTTACGCTAACTGAGTTAGGTCAGTCGTGACGCAGGCGCACAAAGTATTGTACGGCGTTGAATTCCGCCACTCATCATGATATGCTTCCAGACTTAGGAAGTGGGGAACAAAGTGTCTTAACATTTCAATAAGACGAGCGTGTAATGAGCACAAATTCGGCAGTCTAAGGTTCTATCTTCCACTTCCATTATCAGGCCACCTGGATGATACCATAATATTGTTATCTAATCTACATATAATTGTATAATGATGATACAACGATTAGAAGTGAGTGTAATTCAGATTTTAAGGTTTTATTACATAGTCAATTAGTTACAACTCGATTTAATGAAAGCGTGTTAAAAATATTCAAGAAGGTTAATTGTACATTTAATAATTAAAATAAAATTCAGATAATCTTATTCATTTCCGTTATTTAACTTTGTGATATAAGATAATGTTAAATACACATACTATAATGCAAGTCTTATAAAATAATCATAGGTTACCTGAATCGCGAGATTTCACGATGGGAACATCAAAGCACCAGGACACTGATTGCAATCAAACTGTTATTTCCTTGTTCTCAGATAGACTTGTTTCCAATTCATTAAGTTGTTTTCATAGTATGCAGTGACATACTATTGTATTTTTCATATTGGAAAAACATAGGTATGTTAATTTTAAACTATATCCGATTTTCTACCTTAAAAAATATATGTAAATTTTTAAATAAGCTTTTAGTTTTAGTATATGTTATCTATAATTTAATTTATCTCAAATAATTGTCTAAAGAGAGAAGTTTATATGTACTTAGTTTAACATATAAATTCTACTATAAACTAACGAAATGGAATATAAATGGGACTCTTAAAGAGACGAGAAGAGACCGTCGTATAAACAAATAGAGAACTTGTTCAGTGACCTGAAAGGAATGCTTTTTGGCTGACGAACTTTAAATTACCCTCCTAGTATTGTTCATAGAAAATTAACAATAATTATAATAAGAATAATATTCCGTAATACATTAGAGTCACGCTTGCCGCAGCAGGATAAGCTTAGGGAACCTTTCTGCCGAATTCTTCAGCCATTGCGTGTTGAGTGGCGGAACTTAACACCGCGCTTTTACCTCGACGCCAGATCGAAGAAATTAAAATATAAACGTAAATAAATATTTCAAATCCTCGAGTGGGGATCAAACCCACAACCAATTGATTTACAAGCACACTTTGTGCCCCTGCGCCAGGACTGGCCTAAATATTACTTATAATAATTTTTTTGCGTAATAAAATATATTCTTATTATTATTAATATTAATATTGAGGGAAATGTATAAAGGTGAAAAAAAACTGAAACGTTACGAAAAGCAGAAAATCTCTATTCATATATAAGTTATAAGAGAAACGTGTCGTAAAATATCTAGAGAGAATATTAATACGATAATAGATTACAAGACAGTTGAAGACATCGTTCTTTAGATTAGACAATAGCCGAGGTTAGGATGACACTTACACGCCTGCCTTTTGTCTTGCTAATGCCCAGGAAAGTACAGTGTCAGTGAAGAGAATCTCATGAATATTAAACTATATTAATTGTTTCATATGGAGTTTTTCATCGTTGAAAATATATTATCTTGTATCTAAGGAAAATATTTTTACTATATAATTTGTTATTTTACAATCGTAAACGTCACAAAGTTATAAGAATGATTTTGAACTATCTATTATAATTAATATATGTATGTTCCTTGTTTCAAATAATAATATAACATTTAATTTTATATAAGGCAACAATTGATTTAAAGAGATATTCATTTGAATATTAAGGCTCTGTCAACATAACGCACATTGTGTTTTATTGTTTCTTATTATTTGTATTAGATTTCCAGCATGAGGACATGCGTGGTCGTGCGTACCCAACAAATCTGAAACTGCCTTTGCTCTTTCTCTGCTTATAATAAACATTTGTTTAGAGAATGCCTCGGGGCCTATTCTGAATAGATAATGAAATTGAAGACTCAGACATCCACATACGTAACATGAATATCGTAAAAGAAACACATTTCCATGTAACGGCGCAAAATGTAAATAAAAAAACAATGTTGTTTACAATTACTTTAATATTCTTCTGGTATTATAATAGGGAAAAATGTATTCAGTTCTTTTTGAATGTAAATATAGCGTTTCGTAAATTAGATGTTTCTTAACAAGTGGTTCTTTATAGAAAAAAAGATTTTTATTTACCATTTACCGCAACGTCCTTCGCGTAGGAAACCAAATTTAATGAAACCAAATTATCGTTTCCTTTAAATTATTTTTGTTATGTTAATAATATAGATTAATTTTACAAAAGTGTTTCAGCTTTTATGAACCGTTTTTGTTTATATTTTGTAAAATATTTATTAACATATATCACATATTTGTTTTATTATTCATAGTTCTCTCATAATCTATACTATGAGTAAACTACGTAATTCTCTAGAAATCGCAAAAGGACTCGCATATACAGAAATATATACTCATATACTACTGCATATTCACGAAAATGTGCGTATATAAACACACAACATATAAATAGCCAACAGGTAGACGTAAATTTTAATAATCATAATAAACGATTATTTCCTTAAAATATTTAATGATTCTGTACCATATATTTTTTTATGTTTCGTTATAATATGATAAGGAGGATAAAATGTATTACGTTCTTTATAATTTTAGACATAATATTATATAAAGTAAATTTTATTTTCCAAGGAAATTGTTTCTTTTATAAAATTTGGCCAATTGGATTGGATTGGAGCGTTACAAAGAATTGTATGTTGTGTATTGCCAGCAATAATTGCTTTGCTGATAATCACTTTCTGTGATATAATATAATATATTAATAAATACACCTACTCGCTATATTCCGCACACACCCTTTGTCTACCTATGTAGCAGACACAGGATAGATAGAGGGAACCTCGTGCTAAGACTCTGAACTCTTCATTTTAGTGCTAGCCGCAGAAAAAAAAAGAGAGAAATTAAAAAATATTAACAAACAATAATTCATTTTCTCGAATGGGAATCGAACCCACAACCGTCGCGTTTCAGACACGGCGGTATTCATGTATAAAAAGCGTCCATCAAAACTAGTAAAATAAGGGTGGCGCTGCGATACCATAGGATCAATTTTAAAGAAAGGCTATTTTTGAAAGAAAGTTCGACCCAAACATCTCGAATAACTAAAAATATTAATTATCCAAACAATAAAAAGAAAAACAACCCTGCCATTAACTATTTTGCCGAGAGTAATATCAATGTATGACCAATTCCACCATGGAGATAAATTTGTAATTAATACACACAAAAACAAATCACAATATATTATAATTTAAAAGAAACTACAGCCTGAATCTTTTAAATGTTTAGTGCTCTTTGCGAACATAACGCACTAGTTGAAAAAAATAGGAGAAAAAATATTTATTTGTGTATATTATTATAAAAAAAATTCAATCGTGTATTTGTTCAGAATTATTCTCGACACAATTCAACATCATACAGTTGTCATTAAGAATAACATTGGCAAAATTGTATTAGGATAATAAGACGGACAATTTTGAAATCTTATTATTTCATGAAGTGAGTCAACATCCTGTGGATCTCCAGTCGGTCTCTGCTTTTATAGTCGGCAACTGCTACTATCTCCGCTAAATTTTTAAGACATTTGTTACCATTATATATCCAGTTATCATTATATAGGCCAGTCGTGGCGCAACGGCACGAAGTGTGACTGTAAAATCGACTGGTTGTGGGTTCGATCCCCACTCGAG
>DWAO01007511.1:0-10140 GCA_018230605.1 Heliconius congener
AGTATTCATATTTCCTAAGTGTGGATTAACACTTTAAAAATGTTTAAAAAAAAAAAAGAGCTTATATTTATTTATAAGATTTTGAAAAAAACTAATAAATAAATATAAGCTTTTGTATACATTCATATAAATTGATGAGAGCTATCATTATTATGATTTAATTAAAAAAAAAATAGATATTTTTTGAAAATGATTTTTGGACACTATTTGTACGTGAATACAATTAAATTTTTTTCATAAAATACGGAATCCACACTCGATTGGCAACGGCCGCATTCATTCCAACTCGGGTCAGTGATCCCATAGTAATTGAATTCATGCAGAAACTTATCCATCCGCTAAATCAGTACCGTATAATGTGCTTGCCTACCAGCGAAACCGTTTATTACGTCTCCAAATAATACTATTGGTACCAGAAATGCACCTTGCGGCACACTCTCTTCGTTCACCCACTATTACGAGATGTGAATCTTAAATACCACCTCGAATTGATTTCTTAGCACACCTAGTATACTAAGAAATGATTTTCACCAATTTGATAGTTATCTCGACACCGTAGAGGATAAATTTGTATAGCTGTATCAGTCAAATGCTAAGTTTCTGTCGAATCACGTGTTCTTTTATTTTATGTATCTGTAATGTGGGTCCGGCTATTGAAATGCCACCCATTGACTAAATTAAACGGTCTTAGAGTTACATTTTATTTCTTGTACTTCGTTTTGTATAATCCAAATAATTAATGTTATTTCATTTTGTGAAATTTATATTTTTTTTTATTATTTGTGTATTTATTTTTTGTGTATATCATTATTATTATAAATTTGGTGCCATCGTGACCTAGTTTATGTGCATGTACTTAGCACCATGGCTGTAGATTTGAATTCCTTTATTTATTTATAAAATTATATAAATATTTTATCAGTCTAGTTAGACAACAGGAAATGTGGAAATGTGAAAATCAGGTTTTGTAATACAAAATTATAGTACTTCTTAATATGCAAATATTGTGGAATTCAGTTATTTATCTATGTTAACATCATAAGAAAGGAAACGTCAAAGAGATATTTCATAATTTTTTAAGCTTCACGTCACATGTTACATATAGCATAAACACTCCATTCCAAGCTTTCTGCGTAATTTTGGAGACATTATCTAATGAGTGAAATCAACGCTTTGCTTTGTCTTCCTACCAGAACGACCGTGAAAATAATTAATTCTGAGTGGGAATTGAACCCATAACCGTAGCGTAGTCAAACGATGTGCCACAAAAAATTCAGTATTCCATTTTAGTCATATTTTTAATATTTTCTTTTTTTTTACAGGTAAGTACGAGACTAATCTGCATTTTTGGATCGAAAACTACACATATCAATCAAAAGTCAGTAGAAACTACACACGCTCGCTTTGCTCCTTAATATTAACATTCGATGAATAAATCATACGACAGACAGACAGACATGTCTGTTTAACAACATTTAGAGAAACGATCGTATACAAAGGATTCATTTAAAAATTTTATCCACGTACCGAGAACATGTACTTATGTACATACTTGTATAAAACGATTTAGAATTCAGCATTGTATTGCGATTTTGACTTAATAAAGCCCTATATTGAGTTCTTCTCGCATTATATTTTAGCATTGAATTTAAATATTAAGTGGTACCGCAATTGGTTCCAATAAAACATCTTTTGTGATACTAATGTGAGCTATTTGCAGGGTCCCCATTCGGATGCCGTTTTAATGTTGCCTCATATGAGGTTGAATAGTATTCAATCTGGGAGATTTCTTTCATGAGTTATTAGAATATATTTAAATCAGTTTTTGCTTCTTGAAAGGACTTGTCGTATTATCCTTGATAGAAAAAGTTATATTTTAAAGTTGTATTACGTTCATGCTACATGGTATAGAAATCTAGTTTTAAGACATCCCTTCCCCATTTTCCGTCAAATTCTGGAGGCATTGCAAGTGGCGAAACTCAACGCCGCGCTTTACCTCGACACCACGGCGAATCAGAGCTACATTTCCTCGAGTGGGAATCGAAGCCACAACCTGTCGCACTTACAGTCATACGCTTGTGCCCCTGCGCCACGACTGGCTTCCTGGCCTGAAATTGGACATGTAGAGGTAGATTTGGCAGAGGAGCACCAAGAAACGATTTCTCGAAATTCTTACGGAATCGGGATATTCAATTTTACGTCTTAAAGTAGCGGGCGACGACTAGTCATTTTATTTTTTTACGAACAACTAACTTTTGTTATATTGTAAAAAAACA
Organism: Heliconius congener; assembly: GCA_018230605.1. Lineage (NCBI taxonomy): Eukaryota > Metazoa > Arthropoda > Insecta > Lepidoptera > Nymphalidae > Heliconius > Heliconius congener. Next base: position 2,277 of record DWAO01007511.1, read on the forward strand.
ACACATTCAAACGTTGATTTTATTGAAACTAGTCCCATTTTGAGAGATCTTGCTACACAATATTTTCTGCACTGTTCCTCATACCGAGAAACAAAGATAGCATCTAAGACATTATCCCTTACCCAGAACTAGCTTGCGAATTTTATATAACTATCTACATTTTTTAGCATTTTGAGTCCGTAGTGGCGCAGCGGTATAGCGTTTAACTGTAATTACGATAATTGAGGATTCGATTTTCTTAAAGATAAATAATATTCATTTCCTCGCTCTGGTAGCAAGACAAAGCGCGAGGTTAAGTTTTGCCCCGCAAAGTGACTTGTTTCGAAAATTAGGCGGATGTGGGGAACGGAGTAATTGGACACTAAGTTTGTTGTTGTTTATCTCGCATGAGCTACCTATGTCCAAGCGAAGCTATTTTAATTATAAGCATTCCCCGAAGTGAACCAAGCTCACGGGCAGCGCATAAAACTGGGCCACGAATTTTAAAACTAATTTTTAATACAAGTTACAATGTTTTGTTTTGATTCGGTTCTGAATGTAGCTTTACGCTTTTTTCCGCTTATAGTAAGGTGGGAAGAGGGAACCTAGTGGTAATAAATTACGTTCTATATGCACCACCTAATTTTTGAGATATTACATATTGAGAGGCGGAAATCAATGCTTCGTTTCATCTAATAGAGTAGGGAAATGAAAATAATTTAAAATATAACCATTCCCTGAGCGGGAATCGAACTCGCAATCATCGCTATTACAGTTAGACGTTGTTCCACTGTGACGACCTAAAAATTATCTTTTAAGCCCTACTTTACATACGTTACAATATTTTCCTTTGATCCAATTCTCTTTTACTTTATTGAATTCTATAACAATTCCAACTATTTCCTTTATTTAGAGGTATCACGAGGGGTTTATCACACTGCTGCCAATAAGTCTTGACATCAATAGAGCGAGTATCACGAACGACCATTCTAAGATGATCCAATGTTCCCTTTTTCTTGCCCCTCTAAGTTAATCTTGTCGGTACCATAAGGGAGGTCTTTTAAACTGGTTCTTGAAATGCCAGAAGATATTGAAAATGCTAGGACTGCAGTGAGTGGCGTGGATTATTGAAGCTTTTATTTAAATGTGTGAATAAATTTATTTTTTAAAGAATTATTGTGTATGCACGTATTTACAGTGATTTTTTTTAAGTTAATATTTAAAAAAAAATTGTATGTGGTAATGATTTTTGGTTTACCACAAACACGTGATACATTTAATTGTAGGCTATAGATGTTTTTTTCTTCTTTTTTATTGTATAAAAAAATCTTTTACCGGACGTTGGATTTGACACAAATCATGCGATGTTTCGCTTTGAGAAAGTTAAAAAAATATATAATTTGTATTATTTATTCTACATTTTTTTTAATTATACTTAATCATGAATAATTTAGAATAAAATAAAATTTCAAGAAAATTATAAATTGATAGTTCGTTATATTTAATAAGAGCAGAAATCAATTACTTTCAATTGACACATTATAAGACTAATTTATGGAAAAAATATATATTTATATAAGAAGTATATATTTTGTAATAACCAATAACATATAATAGGTAACTAGGACACGTTAGCACTTTAATGAAGCCATTTTTTGCTTCACGCTGTATCCTGGACACAGCAGTGTAGACAAGGAGAACCTAAAGTAAAGACACTCTCTTCTGCCTAATTTTCCAGACATTAAGTGCCTTAAATCGATGCCTTATCTAAAAAAGTGGAGAAAAATAAATAATGCGTACCGCTGAGTAGGGATTGCCGTGCCAGGATAGCCTTTATTAACGGTATTGCGCGACATACCAAGTAAATTAACAAGAATGCGAGCAGGATAAAGAATAAGCTGTTTGCTATTTGGAGTTGTATAATTAAAACAATTATTATAAAAGAAATATTATGGAATTTAAAAAGAATATAATGAATTAACAATATAGTAAAGAGTGTTAATCAAAATCTGGACAGCTTAAAGTGCGTTCATTAAAATAAAAAAAAAATAATTAAAGTTAAATTAGCGTCACCTGTATCCCGCACACAGCATGGTAGGCAGAGGGAACCTAGTGTAAAGACACTCCGTTCCCCACTTTCTGCCAAATTCTGGAGGCATTGCAAGTTGAGCGGCGGAACACAACGAATAACATTAACAAATATACACCGATGTATGTATTTGACATGCAATTTTACTGTGACATTTGCATTATAAACACACAACAACATACATATATATTTATATATATTTGTATGAATATAAGCATCAATGAAAAAGCTAACAAAATAAAACAACGGGCCCTTCACGGTCTGCTTGTATACACATTGTACTGCCATTGTACCTCGATCCTCCATTCTCCATATCCCACTGATTACAATCTTAGCATTTTTTTTTTCAATAATATTTCTAGACTGAAACTTTTCTGTTTATTTTCTGGAGATTTCAAAAGATTTATCTTTCTGTACGTCCGTACAGAAATAAATGATTGTTTTTGAGGCCGTCGAGGCTCAGCGACGCGGTGTGGCTGACTGTAAACGTGACCGTTGTGGATTCGATTCGCACTCAGGGGAATGATTTAGCAGGCAGGCAATACTCTGTCGGTACAAAAATATGCCGCAATGTCTCGAAAATTGGGAGGTAAGTGGGACAAGCGTATCCATGCCTTAGTGTTAATTTTCATAAATATTTTTAATTATATATATGAATCTTTAATAAAATTATTGTATGCGATGCAATGACTCAAGAATTCGGGGGAAAGTGGAAGTGTTTTAATGGGAACGGAATGCCTCAACACTAAAATCCCAGGTTCCATGTGCCTACTCTAATATGTGCGGGATGCAAAGTGTTTCTAAAAAAAAGCAAATAAAAGAATATAAAAGTAACGCGGTGGGCATCATTCAATTATAAATAATTAAAAAAAAAATACCACATATAAATCGAATTAACGACTCTGAATTAATTAACCACTCAACCACTGAGCTCAATGTTTAACATTTGCAAGATCATTAAGTAAATTTATGTTAACACATTTAATTAAGTGAGGTTATTTCTAAGGTGTAATCAATCTAGAGATAGCGAAGCTATTAACCTGTTAGATATCATTCGTTAGGCATTTATCTACATACGAGTGTATAGGGGATAACTGTTAATTGAGGCCACCATGGCGCAGTGGGGCAGGCTCTGACTGTAAGCGGGACAGTTGTGGATCCGATTCTAACTTGGGGGAATAGAATATTTTTATTTCCCCGCTCTGGTAACAAGACATATCGGTGTTTAGGAACGAAGTGCCTTTAAGTTACCACTGAGCCACTATAGGCATAACTCTATATGAAAATATATATCAATAACTAACAAGAATTTATTTTTAAAATGCATTTAAGCTTGCTAAAATGTACTTGAGCTGACTGAAATTTATTTAACTCAACCATTTAAATGTTAACAATTTCATGATATATTTCATATTATAAATTTATTGGGAGCATTCATCAATTGATAAATTGTATGGAATTGACAAAAAATATATTTGACATATATGTGGGTTATAATCAGAGACGATTTCTCTTCTTCTAAATTCTTACAGGAACGGTAAAAAACTTGAGTTTCCATTACACGTCTTAAAGTAGCAAACGAAAATGCGGGCGACGACTAGTTAAACTAAACATAAAATGTCAGTCAAAACAAATTAAGCTAACTAACCGTGATAGTAACACGTCAATCTCGCCTTCCAGTTCTAGAATAGAATGAAGAATCGTTATCAGTAAAAAATCATCTACCATTTAATAAATGTATGTGCAAAAAACTGACGTTCGATGAAAGGTGGCTAATAACATTATAGGTCAAAGTTAGCGGTGTTCGAGCTTTCTTTTGAGCTTTCTTCGTCGTGCTGTAATTTTATTTGATTAGTTTAGTTGTGGTCGCAGGTTCGATGTTAATAGTTATTTAGAAATAAATAAACGAGATAAAGAAAGTCGTGGAGTTCCGCCACTCAACACGCGATGTCTCCAGAATTCGTTAAGTGGGGAACACTAGGTTCCCTCCGCCTGTTGATTTTTTTTAATAAATCGGAATTTGTAAATTATTGATTAAAAAAGCTTTTGCTGCTGAGTGTCTTGCATCAGTTCTTCTCAGGTGTGAGGCAGTAAGCTTAGTGAACCGGTTCTGGTGGTAAAATTATGTGACGTTCAAAAAAATTAAGCTTATTTTAAATAAAATTATTCGACTTTGATTTAATCCGGCGCGAGTGACATCGCGTGGCGGGTGTCATATACTCCAAAAGTTTTTAAATTTTTCATATTCGTTTTCGTTCATATTTTTTTTGTTCTTTTTTAAATACGCTAAAATATATTTTTTTTATTTTACATTACATATTTCTTTAAATGGTTTACCGTCATACATACAGTACTTAATTAACATTCAACTATTCCGCAAATTATTAATTGCTGTATTATTTGTGGACTTGATTCCCGCTCTGAGAATGAATCATTTCCCCGCTCTGGTAACAAGACAAACGGTGCCGTTGAGTTCCGCCACTCAACAGGAAATACCTCTAGAATTCTTTGGAAAGTGGGGAACGGAGTGCTTTAATACGAGGTTCCCTTTTTCCTACCTTTTTAATACGAAAAAAAAAAAAATTACTGTACATTACAATACAAATAATAAATACACTTTATTTATTAAAACAACATTCAATATAATTGATAGCCTTTAAAATTTTATAACTATAAATAATAATATAATATTATACACCGTTGTTTAACTGATTACAGCAATGATACCCGGCGGGCGTCATTATGGTTAATTACCGCGTCATCGGTAGCCGCTATGATTGAGGAAGTAAATGCTAAAATATTCTTGTAATTTGATTTTGTGTACTACTAAAAGATTTTTTTATATAGCTAACAGTTAAGGCGATGGCTGTAGGTTTGATAATAGCGGGGTGAGAAAATCTAGAGGGCCTAATGTTATTTAGTTTCCTATTAGGATACTTCCGTTGTCCATTTTCCGCCGTATTCTACAGGCATTGTGTATTGATTACATTGGTTGAGTGGCGAGATTCAACACCAAGGGAAGGATTATGTTAAATTATTTTCGTTTCCCAGTCCTCCTTAAGACTTAATGTCCTGAATTTAAACAGTAATTTGATAATTAACTTTTGTAATACGTTTACACTGCCTAACTTAACTTTTTGTTTTTAGTGAACTGCTTTGATTACTAGGATAAAAATCCAAAAAGCTGTTATCGTTCTAGATCGAAGTCATATTAACTTGCCGTCTTTATAGGCAGCCTTCGTTACTAGTACCTATTTTATTATTAAGAAATTCATATACGAACATATTTGCAAAACCCTCAGCGGTATTCAAACCTGTGATCTCAGTAATAGATCTACAAGCCAGTCATCAAGTACAAAAAGAAATATTAGTATAATAGAACTAAATAAACCATAGCGATCGTTGCTGTTAACATCGAATCATCGACCACCCACGTATATTGTTGTAATGTAGCGTGTAATAAAACGAGATATTATAGTACAAATGATGAGAATATAGTGACTTATTTCTCTGTTTAAATGTTTTATTTAAAGTTATTGCTTGGATTTTGGAATATAAACATAAGTACTAAAATACAAGCATTACAATGAGAAGCTTTTGAAGTCACGGCCATGATATTCTTCACGGTACAGCCGTGGCATAATCATGCTTATATTAAACTTACGTAAATTATTTTTTTTGAAGAGACAAAGCGTGGCGTTGAGTTCCGCCACTCAACCTTCTATATCTCTAAAATTGACGTATAGAGTAGAGAATAGAGTCTAATATGAGGTAGAGGTCATTAAATCACTCTGCCTACCGTGATGGAAGCTGTATAGAGCGTAAAGCTAAAAAAATATGTATATGCGGCATCGAACCTACTTTCTCCGAACCAATATCGATGATAATATAAATTAATAAGAAAGTAAATCGTGTATTTGAGAGTTCTAACTCAGTACTTTACACAAATAATATCTCTTGCAAAGGTTATGAGTTATAGAATGATTCTAATCGCGGACCATTTAAATTCCTCCACTGACCATTGTAGTGTAGATACAGGGTGTATTTTATGTGCACAGATTTCCTTATAGTGCGGTTGTTATTTTAGAAATATAGTTGAGTTGTTTGACTGGTTATGTAAGTGTCGGTTCATGTCCGAGTTGTAGGAATAATTGGTTTTATATAGTGTATTTGTTGTTGAAATATGATAAGGTACGTAATTCAGCATTTTTTATTTAGCAGTATTACCTGAGTTATCCTGTAAGTTATACATTTATTTACTTTTCAATTGTAAGCGAAGTAAAATTGACCATTTTTTTCTAGAAACTCTTTTTTAATCTCGCAATAACAGAGTAGACGGAGGGAACCTCCAGTTAAAACACTCCATTCTATACGCCAGGATTCCAGGCATTAACCATATGAATGGCGGAAGTATGTCTGTCTGTTGCTATCTCAATTATGATATTGGTCGTAAACTGTAGAAACGGTATATGGATTTAATGAAGACTTTACCGCAAGGTAAGATTGATATAGTAAAGTGAGCTTAGCTATATCGTAAAAGAAAAATGTCAAATGGTTATAACGTGCTATAAATTTAAAAGTTATTTGTGGCTAGTCGTGGCGCAGGCCCACAACTTTAACGTGACACGTTGTAGGTTCTATTCTCACTTGAATAAACGGAGTATTTAATATTGTAATATCCTTGCTCTGGTAACGAGGCAAAACGCAGGGCGTTGGCAATACCTCCAGTATTTGGAAACGTTAAAAACGGAAGTGTCTTAACTCCACTCATCCCAGGTTCCCTCTATCTAGAAGAAGATAAGAGATTATTATATTTCATCGCATCTAGTGAGCTCATAGCTCTATTTTAACGTTATCATCTACGCTCCGCCGACAAAGGAAATTTATTTTCAACGTTGATCCGTGAAATAAAACTGTGGATGGACGATAAAATATCGTTCTTGGTGTTTAGAAGCGATTTCATTTTAGATCCTTTTAAAAGAAATAATCTTATTTGATACTTCTTACGACTGTAGGTCTAGTCATCTAGTGATCAGACACTCCGTTCCCACCTTTTTTGTGTAGAGTGGCAAAGTGATACTAACAGAGTAAAGGAGTAAAAATAATTAATTTTACCTTTGAAAACCGAACATATAACCGTTGCGTCTAAGTTAATAAATAAAAGCGCGTGATAAGAGAGGAAGAGAGAGACCTTGATTGACCTTTGATAACACAGTGTCGGTGATATTGGAGAACCTAGGTCTTCAGAAGAAAAATATGATAACTCCGGATGACATTGTACGAAAAGGTTGATGACAGTGGACGAGGCAAAAGAGGTATACAGAGACTGTAGCGTTTGATGCTTAGTCATCCCTAGTGGATAAAGCGTAATGCAAAAAAAAACAATTATCTACATTTCCCTATGAATTTCAACCCATATCCTTTATAATTACATTCCCACTGCACCATAACGGCATATAATACTATATGCCGTTATGGTGCAGTGGGAATGTATAGTAATAGTAAATACATAAAGCGAATAAATAATAAGGCAAATATAATCCAGTATAAATCGAAATGAAGCAGATTTTATTCACGTTTAATGATAAACACGGTCTTATCGTCCATCTTTCCTATTTATGTTGAGTGCTTTTAATAAGGGCGGTGGTACAGTAAGCGAAGTTAGAATTTCTTTAATGTTATATAATAAATACTTTATATCTTCGTTTTTATTTATTACTATATATAAGAACTAAGACATGGATATATATATATATATAGATATATATATATATATATATATATATATATATATAT
>DWAO01007512.1:0-10139 GCA_018230605.1 Heliconius congener
GTTCCCTCTGCCTACCCTGCTGTGTGCGGGTTACAGCGTGAAGCTGATTTATTTTTATTTATTTATGTTACATTGGATTGCTTTTTTCTAATGTGAAATATGATAAAGTGATTGTGGGTAGAAATTCTACCTGAAATTTATATATTTTTTTTGTTTTACGGTGTAGTAAGGTACGTAGGAGGAATTTAGTGTTAGATATATCAAATATTTTTCTAATGTGGCAAAACAAGGCGCGGCGTTAGTAATGAATGAACACGCAATGTTTCTTAATCGATAGTTTGTGGATATGACTATCTTATTAAAGATAAATAAAATTAAAACGATCATATGATTTCACCATAATTTTGTTCGATTTTGCCGCAAAAATTTACTTAATTTTAATTTACTCATTAATACTTAGTAGGTGGCACATTATTCTGCAATTTATACTGCCTTACATAGAAACAATATAAGTACACGCAAATAAATAAAACCTATATAAACTACATATATTAAAAAAAAAACAAAACACGAATAAGAAAAACACCATTTGGCAATCACACATCACCCCAAAATTAAAAACAACGCACACTGTCATAAAGCTGGGTACGCACAGCCTAATTATCGGCGCGGGGGGTCTTTGCATAAGAAAGTATTGCTGCGTTACGACGCGTGCCCCCCTCCCTGCCCCCCACGGCCCAGATAAAAAATCTCCCATTTCCTTAATTCGTTTATCGGGGTCTGCTGAGGCTTTGTCTCCGATCGATGAACGCTGCAAAATGAGCGTGGAACGTGACGCGCGTGTTAGGTGAGATGGGTTCGCTAGTTTTTTTTAATGAATTTGACTGAAATTTTCCCTTTTTAGTGATTAAAAGATAAAAAAATGTTCATTTAAAAATTAGAATTAATTAAAAGATAATATTGTTACGTTCTTAACTTAGAATAATACAAAGCGGGTGATATGTTTAATTTTTGGTTTTATACATAATTTCCACTACATGCAATATATGATGTACATACACTGTCAGTTTTGTAATATTTATCTAACTATAAATGTAATATTTATATTTTTAATATTTTTATGAGCTTTCAAAAAAGCATTTGCAATTACTATTCTTTTCAAAAGTATACATTTAAAAAATATACCTATATGTAATTTTTTAACAAAAAGAAACAATTGAATATAAAGAGTTTAAAATTGTCGTTATAACTGTTGTCCTTCAATGCTGAATATTTTATAGTATCGGACATGCAGCTTGTTGTCAATGTAAGTTGTTTGTTAAGCGAATTGCACACGACTGTTAATTATAAAATTTTAACTTAATACGCTTTTTAAGTTTTGATGATAATAATAAAAAAAAATCTGTCTATCTTATAAACTCATATTTATTTGTAAAATTGGAATTTAATACAATGTTTTAATTTTTTTTGCACAAAATCTGATTTTGTATATTTTGTAGGATTAAATTAAATTCAGTATTGCATATATAGAACATTCAAGATTATTGTGTGTGCATACATTTTAAGTTTATCGACATTTTATTTAATTTTTACCTTTACCATGTATCTCGTATAGATAGGCAAATTTAGTGTTAAGACACTTCCGTTCTCCACTTTTCCCTGTATACTTCAAAAAGGCATTGCGTGTTGAATGGAAGAACTCAACGTCGAATGTACAGTATTACGCTTATCCCCCTAAAAAAGACGGTCTCAATATTTTGAAAGATATAGTTATATTTTATTAAAAAGTCAATAAAATCCACAAAAAAAAACCTAAATATTCCCAACCCTTAAGACTTTTAATCTTAAGTTAATAAATTACGGGAACACATGCACCACCCCTCCCTTAAAACCCTCCAAAGAATGATAACTTCGTAATTAAGAAACGCATTAATCATGAATCGGAGACAGCATTTCTACGCGTCCGACTGCTCTGACAAACTGCCGCGTGACATGCGTCCGTGGGTGCTAGGCCTTAGTCTAAGCCTTATATATTGCCGTGCTAAATTCGATAGTGAATTTCGTAGTGTTCACGCTTAATTTACTTATGTAGGTCACTCCGTTACTATTTCTAATATATTTGTAATGTTAAAACTAAAATATGTTTTGCGACTTTCAAAGGTGTTCAATGTAATAATTTTTGGTTGACAATAAGTAAGATATACGTTGTGTATTAGCTTTCGTTTGTGTTCATGTAATGTGGCAGTATTTTATAAAGAATCTGTTGAGTTCTTATAGTATGCAAGATTTTGCGTGTTTTTGAGATGTAATATGAAATATCTCGTTTTTTCCCGTTCCCTAGGAATTTCGCGAAATATTCCATGCTTCCCTACACTCCCTAACATTCTAACAAGCAACATTTCAACTTTTAAAATCCAGTAGTTCATTCTGTGTGCTGTTTAACAGTCATTCAGCAACGAATGATTTATATATATATATATATATATAAAAATAAAATAATATTTTTTTTTGTATTCAAATACAATGTATTGAAAATGTAAACTACCAAAATACCAAACCTGAAAATACCAAAATAGCAATAGCATTACTATTATAGTTAAAAATTAAAATTCAAACGACGTGAGTACATACTTTGAGAAAATACTCGTTTATACTGATATCACCGCATTGCCGATATTCTGCTGTAGTCCTAAATATTTTGATATACTTTAACATATAGGTACATAACATATATACAAAAAATAGATCATTTTAAAGATTTTACATTATTCTTTATTAAAAATATATTTTTCATAATTTGTTTTATCATAATAAGTTCTGATTAAACGCGACGATTGTGAGTTTGATTCTCATCCGAGTGAATGAGTTATTTTCTCGCTTTTGTGTCAAGGTAAGGCGCGGCGTTGAGTTCCACCACAACACACAAAGCCTGCAGAAATTGGCGTAAAAAAAAGAGGAAGCCAATATAAATTAATTTAGAAAACTCGCCCAAAATGAAAGATGAATACATACATACAATACAAAAATACATACAAAATAAAAGAGCCTTTTAAATACTCTCCGTCTCATATCTCGCATTGTTAAAGCACTTTGAACGTAATATCGCAAACATTTCCCCTACAAAAATTAGGGCACCATTCTCACCTCGAAAAATCGGGAGACGCACCTGACCCAAACGTTTTTTCTGTTCACATGACTTTTAAGACAAGGGTAGTGAGTTCAATTTCGTTTAATTCCTATGTACCGTCATGGTTTATTAACATGAGGGAGTGGACGTGACATTTATTGTTTGACAAGCATCGATCTGGTCTTCGCGATGCGATGCGAGGCGTGAAGTAAGTTTTTGAGGATTTTTCACATCTTACCTTTGAGGTTTTTGATTATCTTGACTTGGTCTTTAGGTAATTTGCAAGTTTCATATAATAAAATTTATTATAATTATTTATATTATTAAATTTTATACATCATTATATAACAAAGCAATTTTGTATGGAGTTTTAGTAAAAAATAAGATTCTTGGAAAAATATATATAAGCAGTCGTAGTATTGTTTTTAATATTAAGTTAGGATTTATGTGTCTTCAGGCAGCTCTCATCTAATAAGAGATCATTCTACATAATGCAAGATCATTTCTTCGTCTAATTTTTGGCCTGAAGGTGGTGAAACTACCAAAGCAACGCTTGCCTTAAGAAGACCAGCGAATTGAAAATATAACCAGCATAAATCAGTTTATTCCCCATATAGCAGGAAAGGCAGAGAGAACGTAGTGTTATGACACTTCAATAAATAAGTAACAATTTAACCTACAAGCATCGTGTTTAGTCATGTCCTAATTTATATGAGTTATGAAGACGTAAATTGTATTAATGTATATATTTGTAATTTAATTACACAAATGAGACCGTAATGCCGCATTAGTTTAGTTTACTGTAAGCGCGACTGTTGTGGATTCAATCTTCAATAGAGGGAATGATATATTTAATTAATGTACATTTTCTCCGCTCTGATAAGACGAATCAAATAACGGAAAATAGGCAATAGAGTATTTTGACACTTTCTTCTCCATTCCTTTTCACACAAATTAAATTAATTATATATGTATATATAGATACTAACTCTCATTTTCTAACATATCCTTAATTCTTGTTTAACAAGACTCTCTAATAATTACTTTAACGATATCAATATTGTGTTCCAAAAGTTGTTACGAGTACACCCTTTAATCGCGTTAACGTGTGGTAAATGATGTTCTAATTGGGGAAGATTTATATCCCATGTGATTTTTGATTTCCAATAATATCTTTCTAACTTATTTTTCTAAGTTTGATTGGTATATATTATGTTTATCTCTTTTTAAGAAACGTATAAAAGTTGCGAAATAGTGGGATTTGAACACGTGTCTCTTGACCGTCCCAACGCTTTGACTACTAAGCCATACGATGCCTACAATGAAATTCTTTTAAGCTTGTTATAACTTATTTAGCTTTAGCTTGCTATATAGATAATTCCAAGAAAGGCGGATTCAAACAACAGTTGAAAACAACAGAAGACCAGTTTACAATATTAAAAATATTATATTAATATTTAAAAATATGTAAAGAGAAATTAATAGAATCCATAATAGAATCCGACTTAATCAAAAAAGCCAATGGTCCAAGCGTTGGGACGGTCAAGAGTCACGTGTCTAATCAATATCAATTATCTATTACAATTAATATTACATAAATAAATAACAACATTTGAGGTCAGTCGTGGCTCAGAGCTACAAGTGTGCGCTTGTAAACGCGACAATTTGAGTTCGATTCCTAGTAGCGGAAATTAAATATTTAATATTTTCACTAGGTACCTCATAGTGATAGTAGAAATATCTCTAGAAATCGACAGAAAGTGGAGTACGGAAATGTCTTAATCAGAACCACATAACTCCTAACATTAGGTTCTCAGGTTCCCTCATAACTACCCTGCTAAATGCGGGAGACGGCGTAAACCTAAAAACTACAATAAATTAATTAACAACGTATCAGCAAATCTGAAGCCCCATACAACAAAGTGCCAACTCATCTCAATAACTTCTAATATGTGTTGCTCGAGCGTCGATCATCGGCAAACGGTGTCGAGTGCTTTTGTAAACTCCTTACTTTGATTTACAATGCGTGGGTCCTATAGAAAAAAATCTTTTTAAGTCACGTGGAGAAAATTCAATTGTTAGGCTCTTTTGTGAATGTGATGACAAATGATGATTTTTAATTGTGTATTTTGGTGTTTATGTTTACGTTTTTGGTTCGATTTCCATAAATGTTGTAGTTGTTGTTGTTTTTGCGGTTTTTTTTCATCAATTTTGTACAAAGCGGTACAAAGTGTGACTGTAAAACCGATTGGTTTTGAGTACAATCCCCACTCGAGGAGATTAAAATGTTTATTTAAATTTATGTTTCCATTTCTTCGCTCTGGTGCCGAGCCAAAGCGCGGGGTTGAGTTCTGCCACTCAACACGCAATGCCTCCAGAATTCCGCAGAAAATAGGGAACGGAGTGTCTTAGCACTAGGTGTCCCGCACACAGCAGGGTAGGCTCCTTCTGCCTACCCTGCTGTGTGCGGGATAATGCGTGAAGCTGATTTATTTTATTTTTAAGAAATAATATCTTCCTTATCATTAGGTAGGTACTATCATGTCGGCGTAGTTGTACATTTTTCTATATGATAGTTGATGAGCTAGTATAGGTCTAGGAAATCCTTTGAAATATAGTGTGAAACTATCAAAGTAAAAAGCAAGAAATCCTGTGCTTTTGGATTGACTTCGTTTGGTTTGGTTAGGCTTAGTTTCGTCACCCAGCACTTGAGTTTCCATAAAACGGGGCAAAACGGAAATATAAGATGATATATTACTAAGTTTATTTCTTTCTACCAAATGAGGAAAATCCTTAAGGATAAACATAAAAATAGGTAACTATGTAACTCATCTCAGTACTACGATTACAGTGTATTTATTAGCAAGACGTTGTAAATAGTTCTAAGTTGCTCGAAGTAGGCGAATAATTGTTGATTTGTAGACATTTCTTATTTTTAGTTATAATATATTATCTTTGTGTACTGTAGAATATACTAAAGAATCATTATTAAACTTTTTTGGGCGGACATATTGTTGAATCTTGAATGGAGGTCACGAATCGGACATGGTAGGCCCTCCACCAGATGGCCTGACGATCAGGTCAAGGTTAACTATTAGCCCCTGGATTCAGATATCCCAAAAGCGATCAGCATGTAGATCTTTGGAGATCTTTTGGAGATTTCCAACGGGAGGCGTCGAAAGGCTAATATCATAATGATGAAGATGATGATTTACCTTTGACAATACTCGAAAAAATATACAACGAAATGATTTTTTTTAATAAGAATACGAAGAAAACTGTCAAACATATATTGTATACTGAAAAGATAATAATATATAATCCACCGCACGCACGAGCCCGAGCCGAGGCAGGAGCGAAACCTACTTAAACAAATTATTCGGGGACGCATTACACCGTTCATAATCTCTTGTATCCCGACATAATTTAACGAAAGAAAATCCTGAACGCAACGTCCCTTACGATACGGAACACATACACTTAGTGAGTTACACCCCCAAATTAATAGCATCCTAACAAAAAAGGTTCCCCCTGTCTTATGAGGGTGGTTCATTTGCATATATGTCTCCCTGGCACCCTAAGGAGCGAGGATGTATTTTTAATTTCATTCTTATCCCTAAGCTTAAATCATGAGAGCGGCCATGCGTGCGGGGGTGGCCGCCTCCACCCCCTCGCGTCATACGTCGCTAACCACGTACAGAGTAAAAAGAAAAGAAATCTTAATAAGTTTGTTAGGGAGTGAAGACTTTTATGGACATTGCTCCAAATATGATGGTCTCTTTTTGTATACTTTTGTTTTGTTTTGGTTAATGGAGTGTTAAAGTATGTTATTATATTTGCAAGCAAGTGTAGTTCAGAATATAAATAAATTATATAATTATGTGTTACATTAGTAATACTTCTAGATACATCTCTCGATACCATGTATATAGCATACAAAACGTTGAATTTTTTAAAATGTAATAAAATCTCAATCAATCATAATGTAAAAGAATTTAGAATAAAATAGTGTATTTCTCTAATATAATAATTAGTTTAACAAATTAGGGAGCGCAATTAGTTAAAGTCGTATCCACATAGTACTTTTAATGAATTATTGTAGGAACAAAAAAACATCGTCATTTTTGGCAAATGTACGCTAGTGGGTACACTCCCTTTGGCATTTTTATTTTATGTATGTATGAAATGTTCCGGAACAACTTGTGTATAGAAAGATCTCAGTATATTGAATGAAAAGAATTAATTAGCTTAGCACACAGCAGGATAGTCAGAGGGAACGTGGGAACCTAGCGTTAAGACAGACCGTTCCCATTAAGACACTACTACAATATTACGATAATAATTATTATTTAGCATTTAAATAATTTAAGCAGGATAGCGTCTGCACTCGCTTTAATTGTAAGTTTTATTCACATAATTGTAAGTTTCATTTTTAGTTACTGACTAAGGTTAGACGTGTAACAGTGTCACACTTTTATAACCTCCACCGCCCAATACTTGATTTCGCAATCGCAATTTCTTGGTCTCTGGGAAAAATCTTTGAAAAGAGTCTTAACACTAATATCCTTCTACCTATCATGCTGGGTATGTGATAAAGCTTGAAGCTGAAAAAGTATTTACATCAATAATAAGTAATAAATTCAAATCAAGAACTAAGAAACTAATATATATTTAGCAAAATAATAAGGAAAAACAAAAATTAATAATTCCCAACATTATAATAAAACAAAAAGCCATAGCCAGAGCCATAACAAACTGAAAAACAGAGTAGGTACCAACCAGAAACCACGACCTTATAATCGCATCAGTGTGGCCGTTAATTATTGATAGAATGAAAGTTTTATCAAAACTTCACGAGCAGAAGTCGAATTATTCGAAAGCGGGCAAACCCTTCATAATGCCTGTGAAAATATTAAAACAAAGCCAAGGTGCCCACCCCGCCTACTGTACAGGACAAAGCGGGTTTGGGTATCTGTATGGAGCTGTTGTACTGTAGTACTGTTTTCCCAATTGAACCCATTACCTTAAGCGATCTGAGGTAATGGGTTCAATTGGGAAAAAATATAAACGATATGTCCTTTGAAATATAAATTGAATTAACTCATTATCTCATTTTATAATCCTTGCATAAATTATTTTCCCTCTTGCACGTTGGTTGCATATCGGAGTAAGAGTTAGCTATTTTTAATTTATTATTTTCGCATTTTAGCTAGCTTAACATCAATGATGCATATTAAATTTCTTCTCTGTCGTAACACTCTTGTCAGAGCGGTCGTGGTCATCACAAAGTAACATTAGGGGCAGATGTTATATGCTTCACAAACACTCGCCACTTATCTCTACTGGCTGAAAGCCTGGTACAGTTATGTAGGGGACTCCCTACTGCAGCCTTAATTTGGTCAGTCCAACGCATGGGAGATCTTCCTCGCCCTCTAGTGCCTTCCACTCTGCCCTGCATGACAAGGCGGTCGATGGAGCCACTTCCCCTTCTGGAGACATGTCCAAAGAACTTTAATATGCGACCTTGTACTAACGTCGACAGACGTTGTTTAGTGCCGATTTCTTGGAGAATAGAGACGTTGGTGCGAAACTCGGTCCATGATACACCCAGCATTCGTCTCCAGCACCACATCTCCAGAGCATCAATTTTTTTCTTCTCGGCCTGTCGCAGAGTCCATGTCTCCGCAGCGTAAAAAAAAATGAGAAAAACAAGCGTCTGCACTAGCCTTAGTGGCTTTTGTAATATTTTTATTTTTCCATATTTTAAATTCACTTGAAATATTAAATTTACTTGAGACTTAATCGGGCTTACCCACCGAGAATTCCGTACAAACTTGAATTTTAACTCAATATCTTTAAGGCCTTCATTCTTAAGGTAAAGGCTCTTCTTGACAGACATACAGACAGATGGACAACGTGACGAACAAAGTGTATAAGTCTTATATACGGAACCCTAAATATTGATAGATAGGTACATTGCTGATAACTTTTGACTTCAGAACTATAAACCTCTGAAAGGAAAAAAATGTAAACTTGTTATTTTTGATCGACTTTTCTGTACAATAATGAATAAACACATACATAATTTATTATACTTAAGGACCACTAATATGTTACTAACAACATATACAATATAAAAACAAAATCACTTATATATCTGATTACAATTTAATAATTTCCTTCATCGTATTATCAACTTCATAAAATCTTATAGAAATCCTCGAAGACGACTGCTAGCGGGCGGTGATTAATATAACGCATCTCCCCAACGGTTTAATCGTTGGCTGGCAACATTTTTACCCAATTTTTGGGGAACCCCCTGAAAGCCCACCCACCCCTTTCTTTCGTTAAGATAAATTATCTTGCGATCAGGATAAGAGTGTAGGTTCAAATTGCCGCCTTTAAAATTCAGAACTCGGCCTAAATTTCTTTGAACACAAGCCACCCTGCGATTCACTGTTTCTTTGTAAATGTTTAAACGGCGAACTTACCCCTTAAATGTTGTTAGCTGTAAAAATATGGATGGCTAATTTACTTCGTTATTTGATTGCGATGTGAATTATTAATATTAGATATTTATTTTTTTAATATTTTCATATAGTACATTTGGCAGATTTAGTTTAGGTTCCCTTTGGTTCCTAAAAAATCTGCTAGACATCTAGCAAAAAAATAATATTAATATAATATTCTTAATGTGACGTAAGAATTCTGAGTGTCAATAAATTTGATGTTTATCTTGTCACAAATCAATCTTATTTTTGTTTAGGCGCGGAATTTTCAAAAATGTATTTGAGGCTAGTCGTGGCGCAGTGGCACAAAGTGTGACTGTAAAACCGACTAGGTGGGGGTTCGATCCCCAATCGATGAGATGAAATATTTACTTAAATTTATATTTCGCTTCGCTCTGGTGTCGAAGCTAAGCATGGCGTTGAGTTCTGCCACTCAACACGCTATGGCTCCAAAATTCGGCAGAAAGTGACGAACGGAGTGTCTTAACACTAGGTTCGCTCTGCCTATCCTGCTGTGTGCGGGATACAGCGTGAAGCTAATTTAATTTAATTTTTTAATTTAC
>DWAO01007513.1:0-10139 GCA_018230605.1 Heliconius congener
TACGTTCCCTCTGCCTACCCTGCAGTGTGCGGGATACAGCGTGAAGCTGATTTAATACATTTCAGTAATATGAATTGTAATTAATAATTTCACTATTTTTGAAGAATATTAGTGATATCATTTAAAAAAAAAATATATTAGGGACATCTTAATGACAGTAAAGTGTTAAATTGCTAATAATTTATATAAAAATATTAAAGATTTCAAAATAAATTGTAATTGTATTTATGAAAAAATCAAACACAACATTTTTCTATTCATATATTTTCAATTAAAATTTTAAAATATAACGAACAATTATATTTTATATTCTTACTTTTATCTAAAATAAGATAAACACAACGCCAAAATCACAACTACATGTTTTATATAACGGTAATTATAGTTCTTTATAAGGGCATGTTCAGCAGTATCATAAAGTACTAGTGTAAAAGCGGAAATATAAAAGAAAAAAAAACTATTTTTACAAAACATTAAGAAGATTCTTAGAGATAAACTTTAAGATTTTATAAAAATAGCCCAAAATGGTTCATTAACTTATCAGGAAGGAACATTTTTTAAAACAACTTCATCACAACTTGTAAGAGCTCACATAATAAGTCTATACATAGTATAAAGTGCATGCTATAACTAACAAAGTGAGAAATATAGAAGATTTGAGAATTTTGTAGTTATAAGCACAAACTATATATAAAACAAGAAAACGTATAAAGAATAAGCCTGGAAGAATAGTGACATACAATGAAGGAGTCAGAGTTTATATTATAATATAATCAAATATTTAAAATATAATAACAAATATAACTCTAAAATTGAAATTGATTTTAGCTACATATCTGCTATATAAATACAGCGGTTAAAAATATAATAGTAATATAGCGAACTGTAATATAATAAATTACAATTTGTTTGTTCAAGACAAAAAATAATAATGGAACATAATTAGGACTACAATCGATTTCATTAGATTATTACTAATGAACAACAAGATATTCTTAGATTGATTTAGATGAATAACTCTAAAATCTTAATAAGCCAACAAAAAATGTTGGGATTAGAAATAAAAAATCTGCATGATTTGATGTAATCTGAATTACTTTAGAGTTTCTTTTTTAATTAAATATTTGTAGATTGATCTTGAAATATTATTTAAAAGTGAAAATAACTGTGCTTTTAATTGCTATTTTTTATTTAAAAGTAAATATCGTTGCTTTGAAACTAATTTGTACATAACCTTTTTTAGAAATGACTGAAATCTAAAATATAATACTTATATAACAAATATTTTTAAGATAGTATATGAAGATATTTGTAATAGGTATATTTTTTACAAGAATAAATTAAATTTAATATTGTTTGCTATCTAGACCTTAACACTATAACTATTACTCACTTTAAATTGCTTTTTATTATAATTTATATTTGAGAGATCTCCGTAACGTTTACCACATTATAATAATATATTTCCAAACCATTGATATATAAAAAACCTGGGTTTTTATATATCAATGTTCCATACATAGAAATAGTTGAGACATCAAATTATGTATAATCGATAAATATATTCAATAAGTGATTTTAAAACGTAGATATATTCCTTTACATATTATAAATATAAAACTTAATCAAACCACATAGATTTTTAAAACGTATAACATTTATATAATATTTCAATTTTATTTACTTTGAATTATAAATATATAGCAATTCCGCAATATTACAAGTTTCCAACGTTACGTAACGTTTAAAAGTTAAAAAACTGCAAATTTTACAAAGTTTCATAATTTATATTGTAAATATTGACCACAGATCTTGTTAAGCTTTTTTATTTTACACAGCCGCATTATATTATATTGTAAGCAAATCAATACATGGGGGCATGTTACTATATGAACTAAAACTAAAACTTAGCAACACAAGTGTTAATCAAAATGATAAATTTGTAGAAATGAATTTTAAATTGGTACACTTTATAGCAATTTTAAAGTTCAAAAAGATCTATAATCAATATGAGAATGTGAAATTTTTAAAATATACGTTGTTAATAAATTATATATTATTATAAACTATTTATATAATTGTTGTATGTCTAGTGTTCAATTTAGCTTATACTGCTATGTTAGTTAGTATTTTTTTTTTCGTTATTTTCTTTACTTTAGTGAATTTTATTAACTTTAACTCTCCTAAACGTGATTCCTAAACCAGTGCCTGTAATTAATCAATTTATATCAAGTGTTTTATCTTTTACAGTAGCTTAATTGACCACAAGAGTATTTTGGCAGTTTGTGGTTAATTTAATTTTTGATCTTGTATTAATACTATTCCTTACATGTCAATATATAATTAAGATATTTGAAATTACGGCTTTAGTATAATACTCTTCATTGTAGTAAAATTTCAATAGTTTTAATAGAAAATTCGAATAATATCACTGGGTCAAAACTATAACAAAATATTCGCAACAAATTTTATCACGTTACAAGCGTATTTAAAATTTCTTAAAATCAATAAACATAAAATTTTACATGTATTATTATATATATCTTATGTTATGTATTTCACCATGTAAACGATAATAGAGATTTTATAATTAGTGACATCAACAATTTTAAAACTAAAAATGGATGACCGATTACTAATAGGTTCACAATACAATAAGATACTAATTCAGTAGCTGGCCTCCAATATAATAAAGCGTTCATTAAAATATCTTATGTACTTAAGAATGATTCACAGATATGGACATTTCGTTCTCTTATAGTAAATAATATTGTTATGATCTTATATCACTTCTGATATTAATATTATATTAATATCTTTTTATTCACACTATATCCCTTGTATAAGAGAATTATAGTTAGCGCCAGAAAGAAGAATAACAATAAATTAAAATAAATATCAACATAACCTACATACATTAGTAATATTAAGATTTCTTATTTTCCCATTTTGTTCTATTTTTAACAAGCTTAATGATATTTACAATACCTAATATCATAGAATGGTTTTAATGGTTATAAATTTATACTTCTTTTCTATACTGTACGAATAAACTCAATATAGTGTCTCTAACCATGAAAAATATATATAACGAAAGTTAATCGTCCTGGCGCGAACTTATCTCACCTATTTTACCATTTTTATTACCAAGATAATACGCTGGAAGATGTACCCAAACGTTTATGCCTTAAACACTACAAATTAAGACAGACATTTGCGATTTGAAGATCCACATAAAAGATAATATCGTGGAAATTGAATTTACGACCAATGGCGTAATGACAATGGCAGTTAAATCGCTTCATTGCATGACAACTACGCATGCAGTTAATTTAATTACAACAACAATGACGATAAAATTTTAAATATTACCATATTATTAATATAATGAGATATTTCAACACTTTCGTCCATGATTAGACATCCTGTCAAAGTGACAATTACGAGTGTGCGTATCTTTTGATATTTTAATAATGTTTAATTAATTTTTAAAAATATTATTAATGAGAATCATGTTTATATTTCTATCGTTAAACTCAGCTCGTATAAGAAAAGTAGATAAATAATAATGTGTTACACAGATAGCATACGCAAAATAATTATCTACTAAGCTTGGGAATAAAATCTAATCTACTTTTTTTGATATATAAATGTATATTTATTTTGCCATATATTTCTTTAGTTTGTTAAATCTTTTTGATAAAGATAACTTTTTAATAACATATATTTTTTACTCCTATTTCAGTATATGTAAATAGGTTTTTTTATTTCAATATTCTAGAACTCTGATAAATTAGTAAATTGACAGATAACGTTAAAAGATACGTAATATACATATATTTTTGCGTCTTGTATGTTGCACTTAATGTTTTTTTTTCAATTCCAGTTATTATATATATTATCTATGAAATGAAAAATGGTGAAAAATTTATATTAAAAAAAAAAGATTTGAGGCAAGGATTTTGCTGTAAAACAAAATTGAATAGGCTTTGCTGTTTCTAAACTGAAAATAAGGTTCCCAGGTTTCCTCTGTTTACTCTGTTATGTGCAGGATACAGCGTAAGGCTTCTAAGTCAATACATTTGATGATAATTCTTACCTTTGCTTTCGCATTTAATACACAAATTACAGAATAATTATATTCTAAATAGATATATGGCGCATCATTTGGTACCAATTGTGCCTTTAGGGCTTTATCTAATAGGAAAATTCTACGCGACATATCTATAAAAAAATATTTTATTCAACACAAATATATATTTTTTAATGTAAATAATATTAGATTAAACGCTCGACGTTGCTTGTTGGCTGCTGTGGTCAGAGAGTACAGAGTTCAGGTCCGATTCACGTAAGGTTGGTGGTGTTCCGAAGGGGAAGTCCTGTAAAGTATACATTATAATATTTCGTTTATTTTTCCGCATACAGAGGGGTATGCAGAAGGATATTCAAAGCATGCCTCCAAATTTCGGTGGAAAATGGGAAACGGAGTTTCTTAACACTAGGATTATTCTACCTATTTAAAATAAGTAAAAAGATACTCACAACCTGTGATGGTAAGCTCCGGGGCGCGGGAGGCGCGGGCGGCGGGTGTCGCGGCGCGCGGGGCGACGCGCACTCCGCGCACTCCGCGCCTCCTGAACTGCGGGTTGAGCGACGCGACCAGGATTCTGGCATGCAGCTGTTGGAATAGAAAATGTAGAACAAGAGTAAAAAATGATATGTATGTAGTATAGGATATTGTTAATAAGTTAATTTTGAATATTATAGGTTTTATTATATTATATTTTGAGTATTATTATTTAGGTCCTTCGAGCCAAATTATATAATCCAAATTATATAAACAACAAAAAAAACTAAATTCCCTTACGCATGATGCACAATATGAGCACAAGGCAATGAAGCCAGTGGTTCAGCTCGCTCGGCCAGGGGCTCCCTGCACCGCGCACACGCCGGCGCCGCCCACGAGCCCGCCGCGCGCTTCTGACGCGCCGCCGCGTTGTTGTCGCCTAACGCCGTGTATATGTCTGAGAGGCGGAGGCGGACACGACGTACTAGCATCTGGGAAGAACATAGAAAATAAATTATATTAGCCCTTCGAGCAGCATTATTTTTTATCATAACGATTATTCTTGCAATTGTGATTGTAATATAAAAGAAAAATGATTAATAAAAAGAAAAACTATATGTATTAAGTTTTGTAAAGAAAATAAATAAAATTAGTCCTTCGGGCCAATCTTTCTTGGAATATATGTATTTCTTCTAATGTATGGTGTATTCTCTCTCATTTTTATCACGCTTTGCGAAAACGCTTATTGATGATCTTCTCAAATGCTGTGATGCATTTCCTGGTGAGTATATATATTTTTTATTTTCCTAATAATAATTGAAATCGCCCGAATATTCCAATGTTCCATGCAATTATAACAAAAAAAAAATTGGAGTCGATTTAGTATTTTTAATTACATTAATGGAACACTAACATACCTTAGATCCAACAGAAGTAGCGACTTCAAGTAACCTCGTATTAAATTCCAAAGGACGACAATTACATATTCTGCCTTGTATACGTAGAGCTTCTAAACACCTGGCAGCGCCGTCCATGGCTTCCATTTGAGCTAAGCGATCTCCTAAAGATTGACCAGCACCCATTGCTACTTCGTAATGTCTGTTTATAAAAAATAATATAATTATAGCATTATAAATAAGAACATATGTTTATTAATTTATATTAAACGTCTTAACACTACGCTTCCTTTATTTTTGTGTGGGAAATATTTGTGGAGCTGCTAATATTTAATGTTTTTGCGAAATACGACTACTATGCGATATGTAATACTTTGTAATAACATGGAATTCTTTTTATGAAACTAGCTAAAAGGTTAAATTGAGTTATAATTTTTTTAATACCTAACTGTAACTAACCGAATCTTAATATATCTAATCTTCATACAAATAAGCAAATAATTCTACCTAAGAGCCTTCCCATAGTCGCATTTCCGTCGGTACACATCCCCCGCTATCCTCATTGCGCGTGCGTAGCATCCCTGATCTCCCGCAACAGCTGCTAGTCTTAGAGCTTCCTGGAGGAAGGTGTAATTATACTAAAGTACATGTATAATAAAAGCGTTTACTATATCGCTTTTGATGTGAAATGAAAGAAATATTTTAATTTGTAAACATAGCAAGTAAACTTTATTAGCAATGGCTATTAGAATAGACACTCTTGCGCTCTAAGTAAACGAGATGATTATGGTTTTGATTTTTATTCAAGGAAATATTTATATAGCATGATAGCATAATAGTATTTCCCTTCTTTCCCTTGAGAGTGAGGCCAGTCGTGGCACAGCGGCACGAAGTGTGACTGTAAAACCGATTGGTTGTGGGTTCGATCCACCCACTCGAGAAGATGAAATATTTACTTAAACTTATATTCCCATTTTCTTCGCTCTGGTGTCGAGGTTAAGCGCGGCGTTGAGTTCTGCCACTCAACACGCAATGCCTCCAGAGTTCGGCAGAAAATGGGCAACGGAGTGTCTTAAACCCTCTGCCTACCCTGCTGTATGCGGGATACAGCGTGAAGCTGATTTATTTTTTCCTTGAGAACTCACTTATGTATAGAGTTTATCAATATTTTTAAGCCCAGTAACATATTTCTAAATAATACATTATAATGGCAACTTACATTACAATAATCATGGGCATCCCCGAGCTCGCCTCTCGCGCGCAATGCAGCCGCCATTTGCAATAAAGCAGTCCTATGATGTCTAGTGTTCAGATCAGTGGCGCGCGGACCGCGGCCGAGGTCGCATGCTCGTGCCGCACATGCTACAGCTCGCTCTGTGTCGCGGAGTCGACGCCAGAGCTCCGACAAACCTACGTATACCTGTAAAAAGTAAGAAGAGTTAAAAGCAGTTCTTTTATATTTGGGAAAAATATAGATAATTTAGTAATAGAACTTGTGTGTTTTGAAGAAAGATGATAAGTAGCACAATTAGAAAATGTTTTTATATAATGCGAATAGCGTATGTTGCGTTCCTTTAAAATATTTACATTTGCGTCTGGTAAGATAAAAGCATGATTTTTAATCAGCTACCTAAATTACAAACACCGGGGTAAATCCAAAATAACATGGAGTATTATTATATATATTAATTTATCAATAGTTTCACTCTACCTAAATAGAAAAATAAATAAATACCTGTAACAATAGTGTATTATCGTTCTGCCCTTGTGCCACAGCGAGAGCTTTCTGAAATCCATCCATTGCTTTGGAAAAAGCGCCAAGTTCCAAGCTAACGGCGGCGACTGTGAGATGTACACAACCAGCCGTCGAACCGCCACCACAGTCGTTGTATAAAGCATGGCGTGCGTAGGAGAGAGCCCTATGAACAAAATATTAATATATAAGTATAATAATACATAGTCTACGTGTTTGTTCTTACAAAATTAAAGGAAATATTTTTAATAAATTTATATACATAACATGTTTCAAAATTATAAATTGATACTTAATGTAATATGACAATACTTACTCAACGTAATATTTTTTTATAAATATCTTTTGGCGCCCATCGTGGGTCAAAATAATTTATCGGTTTCTTAAGATTTTTCAATTATTGGAAGAAGGTATGCACCTCCGCCGCCTCGTCTACGGTCATAAATTTCCGTCTGAGGGGTAAAATATAATTTGTAATATTAAGGAAAGTACCTGTCAAGTCCTCCTAGAGTTTGGTGAGCCCGAGCCAAGTTTAAGTAGGCTTCAGCTCGCATCGGAGCCGAGTCCAGCTCTTCTGATATACCGAGCTGGCGGTTCGCAAACTCCAGAGATTCCCTGCAAGATTGTTCAATATATGTAAATATAAATATTTACATATATTGAATTATTGTTCAATATAAATAGATACTTGTATATAACGTCCATTATTTTAAATATCACACTTATATTTGTAACATAACATAATTATATTTATTGTGTGCTAGAAATAATAAAACTATTTATGAAACGTATCTATGACTTGAGATTTTTGATGATATAGTCAGCTTGAATGGAGGACCAGAATTAGGACCAGAAGTACCATAGCAAATAGAACCTTTTTCGAGACATTTTGTCTTGTCTTTGTCTAGAACAGCAGAACTCAACGTCGAGCTTTATCGTGTTATCCAAGCCAAGAAATAAAAATAATTAAATCCGCGAATCATCGAACCCTCAACCGTCGCACTTACAGTCAGATGCTGCGAAACGGATAAAAAAGTGGATACAGCTTTTTGACAGTTTAGTGAGTCTGTATGGATAGATTGTATGCGAATTTATTAGCTCAAGCGTTATTAAAAATAGGAGTACAATGTTTCCTATAGCATCATTCGTTTCCTCTCCTACTTATCTATAGCATTCATATAGTCAATTTTTTTCAGGTTCTCGCTGTGTCCTTTATTTATTAGGGTAGTTAGAGAGAAACTAGTGTTAAGATACTTCGTTACTCCGTAAGAAGACTCAGATGATGTGCCGCTATAGCAGAACAGTCTGTTATCAAATCTTATCAAGAATCATCAAATTTCGTCATCGAATCGTTTAAAATGACAATTTTGATTATAATGGTGTTTATTGCTCTATCAAATACATACCTATATTTGCCAAAGTCCATATAAGCCTGATAGAGGTGTCCGAGCAAAGCGAATTTATCGCTGCGGTGTCTAACGCCGCGGAGAGCAGACAGCCACACTTTCACTGCTAAGCGCTGTTCATTTTGGCTGTACAAACGGACACCTCGCTCGATCTAAAAAAATAAATTATAATGTTTGAAGAACCATGTCGAGCCGACAAAGTGACGGTATTTGTAAGATTTTTTGCACATTTTTTATTAAATTAATAAAAAAAATAAGTATGGCCGCTAAAAAAAATTATATTGCTGAGACACTCCATGCCTGAGCCTCTCAGGCATGGAGTGTCTTGGACGGAATTTACAACTCCAGGAGTCCATACTCCGGGAACTCGACATAAAACAATGTTTTTCCTCTATCATTAAAGCACGCATTCTCACTGTCTTCGAACATATTTCTCTACAAGAAGATATTTCCAAGCAACAAGCAAGAAAAGTTAAAGGTACTGCCTTCAAGTGGCCATCCGTCATGCGATGGACAGACCAAGCGATGGCTGCCCTCAATCAACCGCGATGACAGTCAACCTTACCCTCATCAACTTGTGTAACTTTGACACACGAAGAGCTATTCATAAAAAGATGGTCGTAATTATTAATCTAGGTAACATACATGGTTCATGTTTTTTATTAAAAAATGGATGTTATTATTATTATTATAATATGGATGTTATATTATTATTATACTTATTTTACAAAAAAAAAAAGGAAATTCACAGTCACTAGAGCGTTTGTTTATTGTAGAAGTACAATACGGTCAACGAATCTTGGCCGCTCTGAAGTTAGATTTAATGAATTTTTGCGCATTGTTCACTCGCAAATAAAACAACCAAAAGTAAGAAAATCATAAAGTAAAATCTGTGCAGCCTTCTACAGCTAACCTCAGGGCGGCCACTTAGTTGTTGATCTACTTAGTGTTTATTCCATCTGTTCCGTCCTGCAATTTTCAAAATGTGTCTTGTTAATAGGCGGAACTTAACGCTGCGTAGTAACTCTTATAATTGTCTCAAAAACGGAAGGAAAATGTCAAAAAGAACGGAGTGTTTTTACACAAGTTCTGTCGAGATTTTTATTTCATCTTTTCATTTTAATGTCTAAAAAATTGAGTGGAAAGCGCAGAATGAAGTTTCTTAAATTCCTAATACAAGATTTCCTTTGCCTATTTTATGCGGGTTACAGCGTGAAGCTAATAAACCAAACATAATAAAAAGAACGACTGGTAATCAAACCTACAACCTATACCAACAGTAAAATTTCATTCAACCAATGATCTATAATAATAGACAATTAAAGACCTACAACATAAAAAGTTTCAATAAGTAAAGAAACAACTAGAACATACCTGATAATCTTCAAACTGTACATATTTTCTTGAAACATAGCTAAGATTAGGTCATTTTTTAAGCAAAAAACAAAGATTAAATTCACATACGTCCAACGGTCAAACTCACACACCCGTCTCTTCGTCGGTAGTTAATAAATAAC
>DWAO01007514.1:0-10138 GCA_018230605.1 Heliconius congener
AACACTAGGTTCTCTCTGCCTACCCTGCTGTGTGCGGGATACAGCGTGAAGCTAAAAAAAATGATGTATAAATTATATAATCAATGTGCATAATGAAAATGCAGCATAATAAAATAATTATAGGTGGGGAATGCGGGCGAAGTCGCGAGTGGACCGCTTGTTACATATAAGATTCGATCCTATATTATATTATCATATATTATACCTGCACATAGCACGGTAGTCGGAAAGGTACTGAGACTGCTTTCTTTAAAACTCTTCGTTCGTGAAAACACTTGGTTCCCCATTTTCCTACGAATTCTGGTGGCATTGCGTGTTGAGTGGCGGAACTAAACGCCGCGCTTTGCTTCGTTAACAGAGCGAGGAGATAAAAATAAATAATAATAATTTCGATTAAAAAAATGGTAAGAGAACATCACGTGATTAATGGAAGGCCCCTAATAGCTTCATATAAATTGTACATTGTTTGCCCTTGTAGTGTTTAGTAGATGAAATATAGAGAGAATTGAATAAAATATTTAATATACATACTTATTTACTACAAAACGTGGTGGATGCTTCACGTATTGATAATAACATTTAATTTGATTTCCTGCCAATTAAAAGTTATCTCTTCTATTTGTTACAATGCCGTTTAGTAACGTAATAATAAAACTATCGTAACGCCAAGTTATAATATGTATAATTAGAATTTTTTTTAGTTTCACACTTTAGGTAGGCAGAGGGAACCTGGTGTTATTAACACTAGGTCCCCTTCTCTGTTCCCTACTTTTTACCGAATTTTTAAGGCATAGCTTTTTGTGTGTCGAAACTCAACGCCGCGCTTTGCCTTAGTGCCAGAGTGAAGAAATAAAAATATTAATAAATTCATTCCCCCGAGTGGGAATCGAACCAATAACCGTCGCGTAAGCGTCCCCCTGCGCCACGGCGGCCTCTATTAATCTATTGTTTATTACTGTTACTAGAATACGATAACATTTTAAAAGCATTACATTTACTGATTGCATTCTTTGTCACAAATTAAAATGTTTCATTGAATATAAATATTTATAGTACTTAGCGCGTGAACAACATTTTTATATTAAAAAAATATAGTAATTTTAAAAAAATACTTTACCTTTATCAGGATTATGCATAAGAAACTTGTCGAAGAGCTCATGCTGTAGTGGAACACGTTCCACTGAGGTATAAGGTATTATATCATCATGAGCAACATAGTCCAGACCAGGTATTGCATACAAACTACGACTGGACTCTTGGTTACCGAGGAATGTCACTGCTTCGGTTTGAGCACGCTGA
Organism: Heliconius congener; assembly: GCA_018230605.1. NCBI lineage: Eukaryota > Metazoa > Arthropoda > Insecta > Lepidoptera > Nymphalidae > Heliconius > Heliconius congener. Next base: position 1,300 of record DWAO01007514.1, read on the forward strand.
AATAACCTTTGATATTATGTTAGCTTATTATTTAAATATATTCTAGATATATATGTATAGGTGTGTATTTAGTTTTTCTGTAGATTAACTGACCACAGTTAAAAATAAACTATTTGGTTGCCTTCACCAGATGGTAAATGTCTCTATAAAGTGGATACAGGAGTAAATATAGCGCTTCTGTTTTTGTGACTAATAATGGTATTACAAAAAAAATACCATTATTTTGTACTTATTTTCATTAAAAAAATGCACTAACTTTCCAAGACTGAATGTAAAATATTTTCACTTTTATTTTGCAGTCTTTGTTTGTTGTGTATATATTATACATAACATTTACAAGACTAAACATATTAAATTTAAGACAAAAAATTCAGCTATTATGTTTAAAGCAATAGCATATTTTATTAATATAATATACACAATGTATATTATACTAACAAAATACTCTATTGCATTTTACCTAAGTTAATAGGTTCTGATTAACAAATGAATATGGTTATAGTTACTTCAATATATAACCAAGATACACTTAATTAGTTAATCATGATGGAATTGTTTTAACATAATAAAAATGACATAACACATTAAGAATTAATTTTTTGTTACAGACAATTATTATTACAGAAATATATTTTTTTGTAACTAATTTATCCACATGTGAAGAACTAAAGTATACTACAAATTATATATAGGATTAGTCTTATTATCACAGAGTTCGTATAAACAAAGAATTTATTCTAAATATACCTTCTTCTTCCATTCAGGTCTCATGTCAATGTGTGTTTGCACGTTCAAAAACAGATTATATTTATTTATTATATATTCAGAATAATGCACTAATCTTACATTATATAATTTTCAGTAATTTTATTATAATCACAAAGAAAATTATTGTTAAGATCTTTTATATAGTACAAATCATATTTTCACAAATAACCTCACTCTAATGAAAGGTCTAGTTAAAAATATAGTTTAACTTCCATTTCGTCTTTTTCCCAGAAATCTTACCAAAAGGTTTATCTTTATGAATTATTATGCTCCTACTTGTAAAAATTAAAATCTAGGATTAAAACAAAAACAATATCCCTAGGACTACATTAATCCTTTGTCAAAGTGGAAAAGAAAGGAGTGTTTTCAAAACCTAAGTCAAAGTTTCAAGATATCTTTGTAAACTTTGTAAATTTATTTATGCATCATTTTGAAATAATACATATTGAAAATCAGAATTAAGAAATTTTACATTAAAGAAAAAAAAAATTACAGCAACAAATTTGCATTTGCTAAATATATTATACAAAATAATCTCAACATGTAATATCTTGTGACAATGATCTATTTCCTTATAGTTACAATACTATTATAATTAATTGAATTTATTTAATTAGTATAGTACTCTTTGTAGACTGAATTATATTAATAATTATGTTAGTCCTTAATTTAGTGTAGTTTAGTTTGGTATTTTTTAATTATTAATAACTTATGCAAAGAAAAATAAAATTAATTTCCTTCTCATGTTGTAAAAAGCCATCAAAGAAGATTTTCAGCAAAAATTAAAATAAACTTACTATGTAAGGAGCATCTCTAGTGTCAATTAAAACTTGATAAAATGTATGCGTTCTGCCTTTAACTTCCTTGCCAACGTTAGAAAGAGAGTCTTTCGAAGCATCAGCACTTCCTGAGGTTTCTACGTTTTCCTTTTTATTAGAAGCATCTCTATCATACACTCGCGCTAACCATGGAAATAGTATAACTCCTCGATATCCAAACACTTTGTGTAATATTAATTGACCTGTTTCATATTTACCAGATGACTTTGGCGCTTCTAATTTTCCTACTTCAGCAAGTCTATAAAGACAAAAATAATCATAGGTTAAGTACGTAATATACTTAAGTTATGTAAATTTGTCGATTTTTTGCAACTTACCGAGTATAATGAGCAATATGAGTTAAGAGTATCCTAGATGCTGTTAATCTTAATGGATTTGTGGGTACAAATCTTAAGAATATCTCCATTTTATCATTGTAATTATTTTTTTCGGAACACTTATGTTTTTGGTTTTTGTTTGACAGTGACAATTGTCATCAATAAAATTAATGACAATGAAGTTTATAAAAAATTACAGATTACATTATTTTCGTCTATTTTGCAATGAGCAAACGACTGATTTATTTATAAATACTGTAGGCATACTCTAATCTATCGTATTTTGCTTTGTCTTAAAATACACAGATTTTATTTAAGTATTTTAATTTTTTTTATGCTATACCAAAAATATTATGCCAGATAAGCAAAACCGTAATTATTTAGATACGCAGAATGTAAAAAGAATAGCAATTTGTTTTTAATTTATTTTTATGTTAATATATATTATACAGTAAAAGTACCGACTACCGTATAATTATATGTAGTTAATTTTTTTTTTTATTTAGTGTTATATAAATGGCACAGAGTACATTCTATATACTTAATGGTTTCTAAACTTTCTGATCCGTTGAAAGTCCAAACTTCAGAACAATACGTTAAATTATCAAAGTTAAAACTGATTTTTCTAGTATTTAATTTTGTTTTATTTGGATCTTTTATGTATTAAGTTCAACATGCTGAAATTGTTATCAAAATCTTTCTCATTTGGTTAGTTAAAACAACTAAAAGATATTCAAAAGTCTTTTATTCATTAAAATAATATTGTTCGTTTTCAGTAAGTATTTTTATATATTTTTTTCAGTGCCGTCAACCTTACGTGGGTCCAGATGTATAGCTTCACTATCAGCTTTACCAGATACATATCAAATGTTATACAAAACATGTCGAGATTTTGCTGAACAAGAATTAAAGCCTAATGCTGCTAAATATGATCGTGACCATTTATATCCAGAAGTTGCTATTAAAAAAATGGGAGAACTAGGACTTATGGCAATAGCTACACCTGAGGAGTTGGGAGGGTCAGGGTTAGATTATCTTGCATATGCAATAGCGTTGGAAGAAATTTCCAGAGGTTGTGCATCAGCTGGTGTGATAATGTCTGTAAATAATTCTCTTTACCTAGGTCCTGTTAATCACTGGGGGAATGAAAAGCAAAAGCAGGAATTTGTAACACCATTTTGTACAGGTGAGGTATTCATTTTATTTTATAAAATTAACTACCTTCATAAAACATAGAAATTTGAATGTAGCAGGAAATCAGGCCAATTATTTACTTATCAAAAAAATATTTATCATTTCTAGATGCTTAAAATATTTTCATTACTTTTAAAAGTCTGTGTAAATGTAAATCAGTACTAATATATTTATTTATTTAATTTAGGAGACATAGTTGGTTGCTTTGCCCTGTCTGAACCTGGTAATGGATCAGATGCGGGTGCTGCATCTACAACAGCTAAAGATGCTGGTGACAAGTGGATTCTTAATGGCACTAAATGCTGGATAACTAATGGTTATGAGAGTAAAGCATCAGTTGTTTTTGCTACTACAGACAAAAGTCTGAAACATAAAGGCATATCTGCATTTATTGTACCTAAACCAATAAATGGATTAGAATTAGGTAAAAAGGAAGACAAGCTCGGAATTAGAGGATCCTCAACTTGTTCACTCATGTTTGAAGACTGTGCAATTCCTAAGGAAAATATTCTTGGTGAGCCAGGATCTGGTTTCAAAATTGCCATGATGACGTTAGATGCAGGAAGGATAGGTATAGCTTCTCAGGCATTAGGTATAGCACAGGTAGGATTTTTTTTAATGTATAATACTTGAAGTTTTGCCTACCTGAACTGCACTAATATACTACTAATTTTAATATTGTATAGTCATCTTACTTGTTAGTAAAAAACTGAAGATGCCATTAAAATCTGTTGTAGAAATTGATAGTTATAAGTATTTTGGTATAAAGCGACATATGTTTATAGTATAGAAGGATTTCTTTATTTTGGATTGTCACGCTGTATCCCACATATAGTAGGATAGACAGAGGAAACTTGGGAACCTAGCGTTAAGAAACTCTGTTCCCCATAAGACACATCTGTTCCCCTCTTTCTGCCAAACTCTTGAATTATCGCGTATTAAGTAACGGAACTCAACGCCGCGGTTTTCCTCGTTACCAGAGCGAGGGCATAAAAATATTAAATATTTCATTTCCTCAGGTGGGAAGCGATCTCACAACTATCGCATTTACAGTCGCACGCTTGTGCGCTACGACATTGGAAGTAAATTTGATTAATGATAATTATAATTTGAATCAAGAGAATGCTCTTTTTTTTTGTTTGTTTTGTTTTTTGGTGGTGCATCACCACAGCTTTTAAACGTAAGCATATAATTGGGAGTTTGATTCACACTCGGTTATGGTAATTATTTTCATTTCATTACTCTGGTAACAAGACAAAACTCGATGTTGAGTTCTGCATGCAACAAGCTATTTCTCGAAAAGTGAACGATGCCAGGGAAACGGAGTGTCTTAACGTTATGTTCTATATACCATCATGTGCGATATACAGCACGAAGCTAATAAAATATTAAAAATAAAAAAATTAAATCAGCAATTACAGCGTGGTAGGGTAGGCAAAGGGAACCTAGTGTTGAGACACTGCGTTCTCCACTTTCCGCTCCGTTCTGGAGGCATTGCGTGTTGAGTGGCGGAACTCGCTCGCCGCGCTTTTGCCTCGACACCAGAGTGTAGAAGTGAAAATATAAATGTAAATAAATTTTTCATTTCTTTGAGTGGAGATCGAACCCACAACCAGTCGTTTTTTCAGTTACGTTTTGTACCTCTGCGCCACGACTGGCCTAAAAATATGATAATTTATTAAAATTTTAGGCATCATTAGACGTAGCTGTGGATTATGCATCAAAAAGAACGGCATTCGGAAAACCAATCACGAAGTTACAGGCTATACAGAACAAACTTGCTGATATGGCTCTCCAATTAGAATCGGCCAGGCTGCTCACTTGGAGGGCTGCTTGGTTGAAAGACAATAAGAAACCTTACACAAAAGAAGCAGCTATGGCGAAGTTGGCGGCATCTGAAGCTGCTACGTTTACGTCTCATCAATGTATACAGGTAATTAAAAAATATATGGAGGCCAGTCATGGTGCAGTGGCACAAAGTGTGACTGTAAAATCGACTGATTGTGGGTTCGATCCCGACTCGAGGACGTGAAATATTTATTTAAATTTCCATTTCTTCGCTCTGGTGTCGAGACAAAGCACGGCGTTGAATTCTGCCACTCAACACGCAATACTGGAGGTATTGGAAATTCGGCAAAAAGGTTCCCTCTGCCTACCCTGCTGTGTGCAGCTACTGATTTACTGCGTGAAGCTGATTTATTTATTGTGATTTTATGTATTTGATTTTGTTCACCTTCAAGCTATATCCCGCATATAGGCGGGAAAAAAGAGAAAACCTAATTTCAAGACAGTGTGTTGTCCACTTTCTATGAGTATTAATTTACCAAAATTTTGAGTATCGATAGGTATAGTTTAACGCCGCACTTTGTCTTACATAAGGCCATGCTATTTGGATGTGAACCCAACATCACTTTTAGTCAGATGCTGTCCCACTGGACCTCTAATTCAATTACTAACCTTTTACATAATTGATCTTTGAACTTGTTACCCAAATTTACCTGACTGTTGTAGGTATATTAATATAGCTGCTGCATACAATAATTAATGAGTACTATACATTAATATTTTTCTATTATTTTTTTTTTGTAAAGTACAAATGGAATTTTACTAAATAGAATCCATCTATACTAATATAATAAAGCGGAAGAGTTTGTTTGTTTAAATGCTAACATCTCTGGATCTACTGGTCCAATTTTTTTTTATTTTGTATGAAAACTGTATTCTTCAGAAGTGCTATAGGCTATATAACATAACAGTGTCAGTCTTAGTGAGCCTTAAATAACGAAAGAGCAATAATAAGAAATCGAATTGCCTTAAGCTCGTGCGCTGCTGAAATTGTTGATTATATGTATGTTGTATGACAAAAATATTCAATTTTATTATTTCTAAAAAAAGTTCGCAACACCGTATACCTATCGCTTATAAATAAGTCACAATAAGGCATAAATCGTAATTAAAAATTATAAGGTGATATTTCATCAATTTTTATTTCACATATAAGTCCATATATTGAAACTTACGAGCGAAAGTTATTTTATGATTAAGTAAATGAAATGAAGATAATCTTCGGCTTTTATATCATATAATTTGGAAATAATTAAAAATAAAAAATTATGATAACTCATCGAGAAAATGTAAAATTAAAATAATACATCGCTCTATTTACGGCCGCAAGCCTACGCTCGAGCCCCGAGCTCGAGCATACAGCCACGTAGTGTTCATGATTGAATGATTGGAAATGTGAACATCAATTTAATTATTTGTAAATAATATAAAAATATCAATACGTCAATAATTATTGTACGGTAACTTGCCACGTAGTACCTGGACACTATCCACGTACTACCGCCAGACAAAGAAATATCCACTTTCAGAAATTAATTTCGATCAATTCTGCGTCTCGTACAATTTGTAGCGTTTCAAGGAGCGATTTGTGACTAGATAATCGATTTGTGAAAATACAACAACAATACAACCTATGTTTAATGTATTTGCAAATGAATAGAATTTTGAGTCTCCTTCTATCTTCATATATCCAACAACAGGGCGGCAGGGTAAGCAAAAGCCACCTAGTGTTAAGACACTCCGTTCCCTACTTTCCGCCTAATTTTCGAGACATGGTGGGTGGTGGAACGCAATGCCGCGTTTTATCCCGTGACCGGAGCGAAGTTGAATCCTCTATTACTATATAATACGCTATTTTATATTTTTAATTTATTTAACACTTTAAGAAGATACAAAAGAGAATAATTTTACATACTTACAGAAGTAAAGAAAGAAATTTAAAGAAATACTAAAAGAAATAGATAAGCGAAACAGATACGTATTAGCAAGAAGGCAAGGTTTAAAATTGAATATAAGCAATGAGCACAATAGTTAAACAAGTGAACGTCGCAAGCGATAGTAACCGACTCTTTACGCGTAGCTATACTACGTAGCGATGATTATAATAAAAATAAATATTAACAGATTAGTTTTTTGTAAATTAGCAAATAGAATATAGTGTAGTATTTGTGTGTATCATTATTATTATTGATTAATTTTATTAAAAGATAATATTCACTACAGTAATTGAAATCGATTATTTATAAAATCATATTTCTTGTTACAGATTCTAGGTGGTATGGGCTATGTGTCCGACATGCCAGCGGAACGGCACTACCGCGATGCAAGAATCACGGAAATATATGAAGGTACTTCGGAAATACAAAGGCTAGTTATTGCAGGGCAACTTATTAAGGAATATGGAGTGTAATTTATTCACACAGTTAGTCAGTTCCTGTTATTGGTGTATGTGAAAAACGGTACGGTTGTGGTTAATGAAAATCTTCAGAGCTCTAGTATTAAAATTCTGTAGTTTCTTTACCCACGACCGTATATAAAAAAAATATTAACATTTTAAACTTTGAAGGGTTAAATTTTTACATCCGACATTTTGCACAAAATTGCACATAATGTAATTTGCATGTATTGCACAAAATGCTCTTTTTTTTATATAAATAGACAACCGTTAAATGTTAAGAAGAAGCTAAGCTAAGAAGCTTCTACTGGCTCGAAATATAAGAATTCAACAGTTACTATTATATTAATTTTTTTATATACATTTTATTATGACATAGATTGATTTTCGATTATATTTTATTGTAACATAGTTATTTTGCGTGAGATTCAATTATTATAAATTTTATACATTTCTATCCTATAAATATTACTGAACTTATTTGTTACTAAAATAAAATACTCTTTATTGTACACCACATAAAATTTACAATTATAAATAAAATAGCACAATAGGCGGCCTTATTGCTAAGAGAGCAATCTCTCCTCTCTCTCTCTTTGTAAATACCTCTTATGGCAAACTTATAACAGATTGCAGAATTTTATTGATTGTATTTTGTACCAAAATGAAATTAGTGCCTTATCTACATTACTGCCATTTTCATATCCTAAATGGACTTTGAGGCAAATGGTTATCACATTTATAAATATATTTAGCATATCGTCGGCTTAGGGTGTAATCCTGCTTAAAACGTTTAATACAAATCAATTTTTTTAATTTTAAAGGCCTAATAATATTTTATTGGTTTTTTTTTATCTCTGAGAATTTGCTTAATAAACTGTTAGCCGGTTTACACTCTAAGCCGACGATATAACATATTTTATGAGAAGCTTTAATACTTGCAGCTGGGTAAAAAAAAAACCAGACTTTATTAGTGAATAAGTACCATATATTTCACAGTTTATAGATAAAAGTATGTATCATAATCAAAAATGTCCCATATATAGAGAAAATAATTGTATTAAGAATTATTATTTATTGTATTATTCTGTTACTGAATACAAATGCGTAAATTTAAATGTTTTTTATTGCCCTGGCCCTGAGAGAGACTTGTCCATGAATTTCCTCTTGGCGAAGCACAACCACCATTTACTGGGTTTTCCATCTTCGGTCGCAAATACCTTAAAATAAATATTATTTACTTTTTGAAAAAATATAATCAAAGATAGTATAGCAATAGATAATTTCACTTATATATTAAAATCTATACTGCCTGTACATGAAAGATATACCAGAAAAACTATTATTGGGAGCAATTATCATTTTTTTTTTTATGGAAAAGACACGGCAAACGAGCGTTCGGGTCACCTGATGTTAAGTGATTACAGCCGCCCACGACCCCGTGCAACACCAGAGGAGCTACAGGTGCGTTGCCGGCCGAC
>DWAO01007515.1:0-10138 GCA_018230605.1 Heliconius congener
TTTATCTTTCCTAAGTGTGGATTAACACTTTAAAAAAAAATGTTTAAAAAATATTATTAAATTGTTGAATAGGTGAAGCCATTGTGGCGCAGTGGGAGGACAGACTGTAAGCGCGATGATTGTGGGTTTGGTCCTCACTCTGGGGAACAATTGTAATTAAATTTATTTTTATTTTGCCGCTCTGTTGTTTATACATTTTTGCCTGTTTATTCGTTTATTTGGTTGAAAATACGTTTATTAGGTTCTGTCACCAGCACCAGATATAAGAGAGTAAAAAGAACAAATTCGGCAATTCTGGGAAGCGTCCCATTTTATTAATATTCGTTTTTAAACTGTATAGTGTACGTAGTAACTACTAGTCCCAATTTTCATTTGTTTTTATGATTTTATAATGAAAATATTTTAACTAGCCTAATGACACAATATTTTGTAGAACTAATGTCTTCTAAATTCCCTCCTCCCTTCGCCAAATTCTACAAACATTACGTGGCAAAAATCAACGCCGCGCTTTGCCTCACTTTCAGGGACAGAGAATTGAATTCCTCAAGTGGGAATCGAACCCATAACCTTTATATTCGCACCTTTGTCCCCCTGCGCCACGATTCTCTAATACATATTTCCTACACTCAAAAAACGATGACATATTTATGATGTAATAATCTGTAACAGAAAATGTATGACCGGTAAGCGAGAGAGCAATTTTTCCTTAAGTGACCAATATTGAAGGTTACAGGACAAAATAGACATTTCTCTTACACATCAATCAAAACGAATATGACTTCAGTTCGGAAGCACTCCGGGGGACCCTGGCGTCTGCCCTAAACGCTTTGCGGGTACACTAATGCCCTTGAAGTCCATAATAGGAACCTTTCGGTGCGAAGTTAATGGGTCTTTGGCGAGGGACAAATGCGAGGTATATATCAGGAAAACTTGTGCGAACTTAAAACATAAGATATTGTGCTATTATTGACCTAGTTTTTTGACCCTTTTACCGTACATATGTGTATGTAGTCATAAAAGCCATTAAGCAAATCCATTAAGGCTCAAAAAATCGGCAGATTGTGCCAATTGGAGTATCTCAACACTAAGTTCTTCCTGTCTACCTCGTTATGTGCGGGATACAGCGTGAAACTAAAAAAAAATGCTACATACATATGTACACTAACAAAATAAAAATGTAAAATTAAACTTAGTTAGCTAGAAAATATATGTAGTTACTGAAGAGGAAATTTGTCATTTCAATAACAAATTAGAAGAAATTATAATAATTTATACACAATTATAAGGGCATAAAAAGATCCAAAAACAATATATAAAATCATTTTTAATATATCTACATATGTATATTGTTAGAAATACCTACATCAAACAAAATACATTCTGAACCACTCTTCTAAATTCTTATATAGCGTTTAATCAACCCCAAAAGTTTCAAGCAAAAGAAAAACAACGTTAAACATAAATTAAGGAATGAAAGAAGTGAAAATGAAAAGCTGATTCATGTTTATACAGAAGACAATTTGCACTAACGTAATATGAGGAGGGGAGGCTGCATCGAATGAAAAGATCTTGATTAAAGTCATTCACACGAAACGAGCTACATTTGCACAATCATTTAGACCACAAAGAAACCAAATTGTGATCATATACTATGATGAAGTATGAAGGTATGTGTATTCATCATTATTTCAATGATGTTCTTTTTACTTCCGAAATATTAATTTTATCAATTATTAATAATAACTAAGTGTAATAATTAACTTCACGATTATTTATAAAATAATTCACTTCACTACTTTTTCAAAGGCAAATAAAAATATATTTTTAGTATAACATAACTATGATTTTTGTTGTTTTTATTGTAAAATATAATAATATTTTTTTCCAAATATTTTTTTAAGTCCCAAAAATATTTTTATAAACAGAATATATTTAATTTAAAATCGCAGCATATATCAAATATGTACTTAGTAATCCAGTTTTAAACGTAATCGGTTTGAATTAATACGTTTAAAATACTGAACTTAAATTCACTTCCCACTGGAGGAAATTAAATATTTTCATTTCTTCCAGTAAGTGAGTGACAGAAGTGTCTTAATGAGGACGAAGTATCTTTACACAAGGTTCCCTTAGACTACCCTGCTAAAAAAAGTACTAAATATTAAATATAGCCATATTTGATCTACACTTGCCGATAACAAAGCTAATGTTGAGACACTCCGTTCCCCACTTTCCGCCGGGTTCTAGAGATCGAACCCACTTTACAGTCACACTTCGTGCCACTGCGCCGTAACTTAATAATGAAAATGAAAAATAAAGCTAATCTTAACATTAAATATATTACATACCTTGTGAAATACAAAAATATCTGAAGCTACAAAAAGAAATAAATTAAAAATCAATATAAACATAACATTTTTAAACAAAAGATAGAAAAAAAAATCTTAAGTAAAAAAAATCACATTTCAAAAGGAAACCAAAGAAGATTTCACGTGCACAAGCTGGTGCCTCGTGTCGCCGGGACTCGTGCTAGACCAGTGGTTCCCAACCAGTGGTCTGCAGAAGCCTAAATATGGTCCGCGAATGATTTTAATTTTATGACTGGAGATGGTGAGGCGAAATTTCTGTTTAATTATCACAGTTAATTTTTAGTATACCTACATGCATAGTGGTGCCTTGTATCAAAAATTATATTAAAGAGGTCCGTGGTCAAAAAAAGGTTGGGAACCCCTGTGCTAGACACAATTAACTGGGTACAATACAACTACAATTTTCAATCTTGGTTTCAGTGTATTCGAATAATATTATATTGTGTTCAAATATCAACTTGTTGATATTAGTGTTGTGAAAATTATTTATTTGTTGGTCATTTTTTTAATTATATTTTTTAAATTAAATTTGTAACTTTATGTTTATTACAGAGCACAAGGGTGTGATTGTAAGGGGTTGTGGGTTCGATTTAGACATGGGGGAATAATTTTTTTTTTTCATTTCTTCGCTAAGCAAAGTACGGCATTGAGTTCCACCAAAATATATTCTTCACTTCACTTTATGTTCTTCACAAATTCACGTGTTTTGATACTTAACAGCAATTAAAATGTCAACATTTAACTTGCATTTGCAAAAATATCTAATATTTATCATATGTTTCACTTTTCTACTAATTTAATTTTGTGATTTCCTGAAAAATATTTCGAAGTAAAAGTGACTAACGAGAGCGTGAAACAAAACCAATAAGATAAAAACAATCGCAAAAAAATTAAAAAATGCAAATTATACAAAAAAATCTCGAGCTGGCACGAGGTTTAAATTGAGTAATGAACAACATAATAGCCTTCGTTGAAACAAATAAACACAAGTGGTACTGTAGTGTACTTTGCTGTTTTACTTTAAATATCTTTTTAACTTTTATATGGAAAACGGTTTTAATCGTTCGTGAGCTATATGTGAAATATATTTTAGTTCAGATTTTTATATTTATTATTTAACGTAATGTGACAGTTATTAGAAACTTCATAAAATATCTTTTATACCATTGTCGCGCAGTGGCCTCTGACTGTTAGTGATGGTTCTGGGTTCGATTTTCACTAGAGTGAATGTATGATTTACAGTTTCCCGTTTTACTCGCAAATCTGTAAAAGTCTGTACCTTGAATTTGACCAAAAACTCGCAATTAATGGTCGGAGAATCTTGACACTAGATTATATCTGCCTACTCTTGTTTACAGGATAATGCGTGAGGCTAATAAAATATTTTTACGTACGACTGTAAGCACGACGGTTGTGAGTTCGATTTGCACTCGAGAGAATAAAATATTCAATAATTTCCGGACATTTCCATTTCCGCGCTCTGATAACAAAGGAAAGGATGGAAGGATGTTTATATCATAAAAATCGTGTAATTGTAAATATATGGATAATTTTAAAATAAAAATATTCCTCAATCTCAATATGAAACAATTACATATTCATACACACCATTTATATAAATAAACCAAAACAAAACTTTTACATTATTTATGTTAAAGGAAAGCACGTATGGGGTGCAAGGCATGGGGTCTAAATCACACACGCGTCAAGCTGACAAGTGAGGAGAAGATAGTCACGTTATCTGACGTCCTCCAGGCGCGGCCCTATCGCAGCGTCGGCGTCGTGCCCTACTAACCTTATACGTGATAAAATATAAATTTATTTTGGCAAAATGTTTGATATCAAAACTTTAGTGAATTGCCTGTATACAAAAATATTTTTTGCGGTTTTGTTTTTTTTTAGGTTCTCACTGTATCCCGCATATGGCAGGGTAGGCACAGAGGGGACCTACTGTTAAGATACTCCATTACCCACTTTCCGACGGATTTTTAATGCGTGTTGAGTTGCGGATTTTAACGCCGCGGTTTTGCCTTGTTGCCAGAGCAAAGAAATTAATATTATCATGAAGAAATAATAATTAATAACCCCGAGTGGAAATCGAACCCACAACCATCGCCACCAGCGTACACTCACACGCTGTTAAAATACTGTTTGAGGACGAAGTTTTTACCGTTGAATTTTTATCAATAACTTAATATAAAAAAAATTGCAACACAAACAAACTTTACACATGGAAAGCTTCAAATAACAACTCCATTTGCCAAAGCTCGTTTAAATACATTTCCTTTTAATTTCCGCGAGTGATTTCAATATCAAGTGCAGCTGTGCGAAGCAATTTATAATAACAAAATAAAAAAATAATAATAAACAATAAAAATTGGAGTCAGTTATTTTTTTAACACCCTCAGGCCCATTTATATAACAGTTAAACGTAATTACAGCTTTTAATAAACCCGAAACCCGTCAAATGCACGACTCAAATGAATTTTAGTTCACTTTGTAAGCTCCCATCTTATATACCGTTTTAAGAAATTACTTATACTTTTTTATTTATATACTATTATTAACTTTTTTTAGACCTGAGAAACGGAGTGTCTTAACTAACTAGGTTCAATCTGCCTGCCACACACAGCAGGGTGTGTAGAATTAATGCGATTCATCAGAAGTAAAGGTAATTTATTGATGACTTGGATGTAGCCGTTCATGAACTTTTTTCTTTATTGAAAACCGTATATGATTTTTTTTTTTTTTTATATATACTTTTGCTTATGATATAATTTAGTCACTAGATCGCAAGTTATTCTACCATTGTTTGAAAAGGCTGTTACTAACTTAAGCTGTAAATTAACTAACCTGAATTATTTTTTATTGTATGTTTATCACTTCTTCTATAGATTAAAAAACAAACTTATATTAACTATTAAGTTTTTGGCGTGATTGTATTAACAATCACACCAAAAACATATTTTAATAGAAAAAAAATAAAAAATTGAGTCAATAACTTACTACTCTATTTTATTTTTATTGGAACAATTTTAATAAAAAAATAATTTATTAATATTAAAAACATAATTTTTTAAGTTTCACTCAACAAAAAAGTGACTTCATAAAGTTGTATATTAGCTTCTATTAATAACTGGCTGGTTTTCGGTTCGATCCCCATTCGAGAAAATGCAATATTTATTTAAATTTATACGTCCATTTCTTCACTCTGGTGTCACGGCAAAACGGCGTTGAATCCTGCCACTCAACACGCAATGCCCCCAGAATTCGGCGGAAATTGGGGAACCAAGCGTCTTAACACTAGGTTCCCTCTACTTATCCTACTGCGTACGGGATACAGAGTGAGGCTGATATATATATAAATCTATTTTTAAGTCGACCAAAAAAATATGCGTAAAAAAGACATGCCATAAATTAGGTCTACAAAAAAATAGAGATGATAACATATCATTGACATGGCTCAACGGCCGAACTATCACTCGTAAACTCTTCTATATGACTGTATAGTGGGTTGGTAAGTGCGGTAGAGCAAACGAGCTTGAAATGAACAAGGTTTGTTTTGTTTTAGCTTCACGCTGTATCCCGCACAAGGCTGTGTAGGCAGAGGGAACCTGGAAACCTAGTGTTAATATACTCCGTTCCCATTGAGATATTACTGTTCCCCATTTTCCGCCGAAATGAACATGGTACAACACTAATGTACAAAACTAATAAACAAAATGACTGAAATAATAATGTTTTATAAATTAAAATAAGATTAGCTTTTTATTCGAAACGTGCTACTGAATAATTTTAAATTATCTTTTTAATTTTTAAAATGTAAACGCCTAATGTTATTCTTGATGCCAGTTTTGGCGCAGGGTGAATATAAACGCGACAGGTTGAGGGTTTGAATTTTAATTTCATTTTGGTATCGATGCAAAGCGCGGCGTTGAGTTCCGCCATTTAACACGCAATGCCTTTACAATTCACAAAAAGTAGGGAGCGACATACGGGACTCAGCGTGAAGCTGGAAAAAAAATAAAATTCAAATTAAATGAAATCAGCTTCACGCTGTATCCCGCACCCCGCATGGTAAGCACAGGGAATCTAGTGGTAAGACACTCCGTTCCCCACTTTTCGTGTTGAATGGCAACACGAAAAGTACGGAACACAACGCCGCGCTTTGCCTCGACTCCAAAGCGAAGAAATGGAAATAAGTTGGCAAAAAGACATATTTAAGGACAAACAATCAGTTAAACTACATCAAAAGAAGTAAGTCTGCACTGTTGTTACAGGCTTTATCATTACGCATTCTGACAGCCGCCCATCAAACGAGCAGGACCCCTATAAATAAGCTACAGGGCCCCAGATTGCCGGGGCATAAATGAAAGGGTGCAGGAAATTAGGGTTTTTTACTACGAAACTGGTTCTTGTGCTGTGCTCCCGGTAAGTTATAAACCATTTTCAACACCGTGTAAATGCTTTATGTTGGACTTGCCACGTTAAATATAAGATTTTTTAAGGTTTTGTGCTGAACTTGTGAGTCGGTAAGGAGCTATATGTTACATTTTGTGGAAATATTTTAAAAATATTTTGAAAATTAACAGATTGATAGTTTGTCCCAATTAGGCAAAGATATGGATTTTATATAGATTTGTCATGTCTGTCCATACACCACTTTCAAGGACTGGCTTTGACGAGATTAGAAAATTATTTTTTTTAAAAAGCAGCGCAGTCCTAAAAAGACCGCAAATAATACTTTGTCTTTACACTTGTTCACACATCATATTTTATTCAATGGAACTATAAAAAAAAGGAAAGGAAGCCATTGTAAACACTGCACAATAATAATTAAACATACATACAAAAAACATAAAATCAATAAACCAAATAGATCCAACATATTAATTCGTTAAGAAACACTCCCAAATATAACTTGGCAGACGAAGACACCAAGTTAGGAGTACCAAGTCGAGGCGCTGAAACTTGCACCGATGCATTAATTAATTCAATATTAGCGGAAAAGCGAGGAGTTGCGATGCATTGGGATGTGGATTTACATTCACTATCGAGGAGTTAATGGAAAACAGTCTGTCACACATCCGCCGTGTTGATACTCCAACGGCGTTAAGCCTGTGAGTGATATCTTACTAGACTGAATTTAATTAAATGCGAATGTTCATAAACTTTTCCGTTAAAGTAATTAACTGAGTGAGATCATAAAAGTTAAGGTTACCTAAACTTCGTCAGCTAACTGGAAGTAGGACAGTTTTACAGTGCAATGTTTTTGATTTGAACGTACGTCTTGATGTATGTAGCGTAATACAGGTGTTAGTGATTATAAATTTTGGTACGAGCATTTCTTTAAATTAAATTTTACATTTGAATTATTTTTTGCGATGCGACAGTTAATAGGATATTATATTGAGAAACAAATAATTTGCATAATATATGTACATACATATAATACATGTAGTCCTGGCGTGTGACTGTAAACGTGACTGGTTGTGGGTTCGATTGCCATTCGAGGAATATATATGTTTATGTTTTCATTTCCTAAGTTCATCCTAAAAATTCGAGGAATCAGAAATCGGGTAACGGAGGTAACTGAACACTAGATTCCCAGGTTTCCTCTGCATACCGTGCAAAATGCGCAATATAGCGTGAAGATAAAAAAAATCAACAAATCACTACGAAAGTCATTTCATAATAAAAAAACAAGAAAATCAAAAACAAGAACAGCAAAATTGTAGGCAAGGAACTAAATCATTACTTGAATATGATCTTATATATTTTTAGTTCACGCATTGATCTGAGTATGAGAATTAAAAAATCAAAACTTTGTTCTACGAAGGTGATGGAAAGCTGTTTACACGACATCACTGAGTTCTATAACGACATTCATTAGCCTCGTCGCTTTACGACGTATGGCAACATTACCTCGTAGTGTATTTATTCAATAAAAAAAACTTCTTTCGTAAGAAAATTCCGGAAATAGATAGTTAACTATTACTGCGAAATAAAATTCTGTATATTATGATTTAGATACATGAAGAAAAAATTATACAACATTGGTAAAATATGGCTATATTTTGATAAAATAATTTAGTCGTTTTAAGAATGTCAATAGTTATACAAAATAAAATATCTATCTCTCTGTATGAGCGCTGAAAGAACTAATGGTGTTAAACAAAGAAAAATACTTGTTAAGTGGGGAACGGAGTGTTTTAACACTAGGTTCCCCCTACCTAACCTGCTTTGTGCGGGATACAGGGTGAAGCTGATTTTTTTTATTTTTATTCATATAAAAACGATGTAATTAAATACTTATTTAGAATTTCTTAAGTGTGGATTAACACTTTAAAAATGTTTAAAAACGATGTAATTATTATAGTTATGTTATAACAAATGTTTTTAGTTGAAATCAATGCACTAAAAAGGTGATCACATTCCTGTTGATCTAATGCCATCCAAATAAATTATTTAATCATTAAGTTTGTTGCAGGTACTGCTTTAATTTACTAATTATTGTATTCAATCAGTATATTTAATAGTTTGCAAAACTATGAATTTAATAAATAAAAGTCATTCCCATATTACTTCTATAGAACAATACGTGTAGGTATGTTAGATAAACAAGAAGAAAGGAATCTTATAAAGGAGGTGTATGTATATAATAACTCTTAAGATTAAGTACGTTATATGATAACTCGTACAGAAAAATATCATCATGATTGAAAACACGCAATGACAAAATGTGACAAGTGGAGAACGGCATGGTGGAAAATGTAGTGCATGTATATAAAATAAATAAAAATAAAAATAAAATATGTTAAAAAACGGTTTAGCGTAGTGCAATAAATATTCTTTATTATATAAATATTCTATTCACGCAATAAAATATTTACTTTTGGAACAAAATGCAGCGTTGAACTCCACCATTAAGTAATGTTCTTTAAACCGCATATAAAAGGGAGAACGTTGATTATTATCGCCAACAGCTACTCTCCGTACTCCAAAAAAATAAGAGTAAAGAAGACAAAAAAAATGGGATATCATACATCGCAGTAATCGACTTTTTAAATAACATTTCTGGTAATAGCCCTAAACTGTGAAACATAGGTAATTAAAGTAATCAAAACCAGCGATTAACACGCATTGTCCATTCGGGGCTCCGTGTAATTTAACTCGAACAAGTTTTAGGCGACGGGTCAGAGGGACCATATCTCATTATTAGGCTGTAACACAGCCAGCCGACAGCCAAAATCTTACCCGTACAAAGGTGAAGTTTAGCATAAACAAACCTACGAACCTGTATACTATATGTATGTATTGTAATATAGTCGAACAAGTTACCCTGACTGACGAAATTGAACTGGGGCCGTGAGTCTTATATTTTCCGTATATATTTAATATAAGTATGTATGTGGACCTGTTTGTGGAATGATGATTAAGGAATAAGTATCCATATTATAAAATTTTGGTGTAAAGTAAAGTGATACTATGTAAAGAGGTATTCGCAACTTAATTGTACGTGTACGTGATTTTTTTCTTTGTATATTATTTCTTTTTAAAAGTAGGAAATCTAATTAATAGAAAATTATAGAAACATTGATTGAGATGAGATTGAGGCCGGTCGTGGCGCAGGGGCACAAAGTGTGACTGTACAACCGACTGGTTGTGAGTTCGATCCTCACTCTAGGAGATGAAATATTTAGTGAAATTTATGTTTCCATTTCTTCGCTCTGGTGTCGAGGCAACGCGCGGCGTTGAGTTCTGCCACT
>DWAO01007516.1:0-10136 GCA_018230605.1 Heliconius congener
GTGTCGGGTGTCGGGTGTCGGGTGTCGGGTGTCGGGTGTCGGGTGTCGGGTGTCGGGTGTCGAGTATAATTAAGTCCATGATCTATGCTTGCTTCTACGGAACCCTTCATGTGCGATTCCGACTCGCACTTGGCCACTTTTTTATGAAAAAATAGGCAAACGAACTCCAAAGAATAATAGAAAAGAAATGACACTGTGTGATGTGGCTTGAACGCAGAACTTGCCTATGTTCAGATTTCAGATATCGTAAGCACAATATAGTATGTAAATGTATATGCCATAGCGTAATTCCCGCTTTCATGGGCGTAGGATTAAGGTGGCCAGGTGGGATGTGCACACCCCAGAATGGTATACCATTCTGGGGTGAAGAATGGTATACCATAATTTACTAACAAAAAATCTATAAATTTTACTAACAAAAAAATAGCCCTTACAATTTTAAAAACAAACACGAACATATATAATTTACAATTAAACATTATTTAGAGTAACAATGTTAATGTTATTTGTTGAATGTAACATATTTTTAAAAAATATAGTTTTTATAACATTATTTAACAGTGCCATAATAGAGTTTGTTCATTCACATTTGATAGGAAATATATAATAATGTACATACGTGTACCTCATTACGTGTGGTACATGTCTGGTACAGTCTTTATGACGTTTGCGTGTCTTAAACTTAACCTTCAAGCTTAAAGATATTAAATTATAAAACTTGACTTTCCCTCCATTAATATATATGTATTAAGTTGTAAATTCTACTTATATGAACAATGTGAAAGTTACCGAGGATGGATGGTTGTTCCACTTTCACGCAAAAACTACTGAACGGATTTGATGCCAGTCGTGGTGCAGCGACATGAAATGTGACTGTAAATCCGACTGGTTGGGAGTTCGATCCTCACTGAGGAGATGAAATATTTATTTAAATTTATATTTCCATTTCTTCGCTCTCGTATCGAGACAAAGCGCGGCGTTGAGTACCGCCACTCTACATGAAATGCCCAGAATTCGGCGGAAAGTGGGGAACGGAGTGTCTTAACACTAGGTTCCCTCTACCTACCCTGCTGTGTGGGGGATACCGCTTAAATGTAAAAATGAATAAAAGAAACTAGGTCACAGTTATAGCCTTTGAAATATTTCAGAATGCGGTACATTACACACTGCATTGAGAGTCATTTATTTGAGGAGTATTCGAGTACGGTTGGTGGTGGCGATATCAGCTTATATATCAGCCTGCGCGCATCCGGCTTGCGGTGATGCCGTAAACACGCAGGCATTTGCTTGTTCTGCCAAAAAAACATATCGCTGCAAAACATCTCCGTGTGCAAAATATTAATAAAAAAGTATAAAATAATTAAAAAAAAACATGTGCAACCATTTATTATTTAAATGTCAACTAACTTCACTGAACTGAACTGAACAACTTCACTGTATAAAGTAAGGAAATAAAATAAGTTCTGGAACTTCCTAGGAAGATATATTAGAGTCCAGCATAATTAAAAAAATTATAAATGCCACCTTAATATTTTTTTTTGAGCGATGAATATTTTTTATTAGTAAATTAAGGTCAAAGATGTATAATAGAATATCAAATGTGGAATGCTAAGAGATCAGCTCAAATACCCGATAAATATAATTTTAGCCCCCAACGAAATAATGTTTTAGTGTAATATAGAGTTGTCTCTTAGACAAAAAAGTAGCGTTTTTACAAAAGCTTTAACACATCTTTTTTGTAGTCTTTAGAAAGTTATTTTAGTTACAATTGTAAAAGATTATACTGAAGATTATACTGTATATTGCAGCAAAAGAAACTGAAATTTGATTTGAACTCTTGAAGCAGAAACAAGTGGACCGGATACAAGTCAAGAGTAGGACGGGCGAACTATTAATACGCGACAAAGCTAGCTCTGGAGGCGCTAACCTTGTATTCTATTGTATTTAGATAAATAACTTATTTATCTCTTGGGACATACTCGTAACATAATAGCATCGTCCATGTTTAATTTTGTTTAAAACGACACAATCTTCTGAAGTTGTTTCTTATCATAATAATAAATGATAATTATTAACTCGTAGTGTATTAAATTAGTCTTTACATTTTCTTTTCTTTTCTATGTTGATTGGAAAATAAAGAATGACTTATCTTGACACTAAGTTTTCTTTTCATGAGTGCGAAATACAATATGAGGCTGATTTTTTAAGTAAGTCCTAAGGAGAGAAGAAAGTAATTTATTAAAATAATGTAAAGTTAAAAAAATATATATATTTTTCTATTAAAAAACCTTTCAAATGGAATTCATATCAGTTTGATCAAATTTATATGAATATTTTGAATATGTTAACTTACCTGCACATGTGCTACGTTAGCAATAAATGCAATAACGTTTTGGAAGAGTTTTCCTGATATATTACTGTTGTGCCACAGAAGAAAGTTATATTAGTCATTGAAAGTTACAGTTATATTAGTTTTAAAGTTACAAAGCTAAATATTCGTTTTGAAAATATTATATAAGTTTTACTAAAAACAAGACATGCAAAAACCAGTACTGTTCGGTCGTGGCGCGCACATGCGTGTGACTGTAAACGCGACAGGTCATAAGTTCGATCCCCATTAGAGGAAATTAAATATTCAATATTATCATTTCATCGCTCTGAGCTACGCCACTCAACCCGCAAAGCCTCCAGAATTTGGCGGAAAATGAGGAATGGAGTATTTCAAATAAGCAAAAGAATTCAATTAATAAATCAACAAGCTATTTTCCGTACATAGAACACCAATCAATGCCCCAAATGCGTTCTAACCCAATTACAACGACATGATAATACCTCGATACAACAAAGCAACACGAGCGGGTTGTTGTTTCCATATTATCTAAACATTTACAGCACACAACACAAGTAAATGCAATAACGTCTAAGTTGAAGACAGTAAACAGGGTGCATGGCTTGTGGTATGCGGCTTAAAATATACTTTGTGTTATGCATTATGCTAACAAATTATACTAACAGGGCTAACTACGTATATATTGAACTTCGAATAGATACAGATGGTGTGAGACGTGTCTAATTAATTGCATTTTATATTAAATGTTATTAATTTCATTTTAAATAACGGTAGAGTGGCTTATTGTGGGTTCAACTTTTACTAGGATACAATTTATATATCTACAAATAAATATAAACAAATGCCTCCTTGATTTTAGTAATCATTGTGCAGTGTTGATCACAAAATTAGTAAAAAATAAATCTGTGCTTTTATTTTTTTATTTTTTTCGATTATTATGCGTTATTTTTAGGCTTCCGTTCCCCTTCTTGTCCATCTGTTCATTTGTCAAGACCATTTATTTCAAGAACACGTAGAGATATTAAATTTCTAAGTTATCGCAATCAAAAGATACAATTATTTATCCATCGATTTTGATGTATTTTGTACGAAGTTCGCCGCATAATTAAAGCCGTATACGTTACTTCACGTCGCCGTGAACTTGCAGTTATGAAATTTGGCAAGAGGTGAAAAGCAAGTGAAAGCAAATAAAGATATTTCTTGGAACAAAATCATTACTAATTTATAATAAGATATCATTTCATAAGAAATAAGAAATTAATTTCACACTTCACCGGTTTTTAAAATAATTATGCATATTTTCAAGATTTTGTATGACATGATATCAAGACAATAAATGTCAAGAAAGACGCATTCCGAATTTCAATTTAAGCGAAATTCAACGAGACTGCTAAGTGGTTTTTTTTTTTTTCATTTTCATGTATCAGAAATATAAATTTAAATTTTATAAGAGTTGGGATCGAACCCACAACCAGTTGCGTTTACAAACGCGTTTACACTTTGTGCCCCTGCGCCACGACTGGCCTCTAATATAACAAGCGCTATTTAAAATATATTGTTATAAATCTCATAATTTAATAATTCTAGACCAGTAATTGTATGGTACATTAAGCACATTAAACTGACATTGACACTTCACTATGATGCGTTATGAGGTCGTATTCTTTTACGAGGCTGTAATGTTCAAAACATCTTTAGCTATTTGAGCACCGCTCGTATTAACTGCTGATAAGGGACACCTTAGAGGAAATATGATATTTAGTAAACGCGGTTGGTTGTGGGCTCAATTTCCATTTGAGGAAATGAAATATTTAATATTTTAATTTTTTCGTTATGGTGTCGAGGCATAGCGCGGCGTTGAGTTCCGTCACTCAGCACACGAAATGGCTCCAGGATTTGGCAGATAATGGGGATAAGAAACGAAAGTGTATTAATGAGACGGAATGGCATAAAAATTTCCCTCTGCCTACTCTTGATGGTTATAGCGACAACAGAAATACGTCATCTATGAAAATTTCAACTGTCTAACTTTTACGGTTCATTAGATACAGCCTGTTGACAGACGGACAGACAGCAAAATCTTTAGTAGTAGGGAATAGGTAAAGAAATAAAATACTTTTTTGACCAATGCCATCTGCATATGTTCTTCAATTTCTGCATAAATATATTGATTTCTGTAAAACACCTTGTTGTAGCTGACGTATCTAAATAAGTTCACATAAGAGATCATCAGTTCAAGATGGGGTAATATGCACACGAATTTCCTCCAATCCCCTATGAGATCGTCTGTTTTCAAAACACTTGTAGTTCAACGCTTCAATAGCTCTCTGAAGTTGGAAACTGAATTTACGCTGTAAACTCACAACTCACTTGACTTGTAGATAACTTTATTAAGCGTGCTTATAGTGTACAATATAAAACAATGGGTACAGAATATAAAATGCTCAATAGAAAACATAAAACTAATTAAAATTTAATTAAATTAAATCAGCTTCACGCTGTAACCCGCACATAGCAGAGTAGGCAGAGGAAACCTAGTGTTAAGACACTCCGTTCTCCACTTTCCGCCGAATATAAAACTAATTAGTGTACAATATTAATATATTTATGAATTACACTTTTCATCTTTGCCAATTAGTAAAACTTCTTGCTTTCCTTTCTCTCTTTTTTCTTTACTTACGACTTTTGGATTTCTTTGTGTGTAAATAAGGTTTTTTTTAAACTTGGAATTTCAGAAATCTACTGACCGCACTTTGTAAATGAAACCTAATATACTTATTAAAATTACTTATAATTTCTTTTTTTTTCTCTTGATACATTTTTTCCGATATTTTAATAAAATGACTAACTACTATCGTGTCCACTATCATGTAATCCGGTCTAAAACGAGCAAAGCGAGTTTGTCCAACGGCCCGAAAGAGTCAGTGATATGACGATTTAGGAGCGACAGAATATTCCATTTGATTTGTTATACTCTCGGCAATTCACTAAATGTCAATCTAAAAATTATGAATTTAAATATTAATTTAATTATTATTTAAAATGGTAATCGTAGAATTTATGAAGCTCGCTTAGCAAAAGATAATAATATTATATTTTTGAAATATATTGTATATATAACAAAACGATAATAACCCGTCTGCATAAAACTAAAAACAGATAAATAAGCTTTGGATTTGTTCTTAGGGTTCCGTTCCGTTTCCACCGGCTAGCTCAAGTGAGGTATCAGAGGAAAGGGCTCTGGCTAAGTTCAGCTTGAATTTTAGAAAAGCTCGAAATCTCTAATTTTTGTACGGAAGCTCGGTGGAAGAGCCCGACTCGCGCTCATCTGGTTTTTTTTTTGTTTCTTGCTTAATTAAGAATAATGGTCTTCAATTTAAATCAAAACAATTCAAGTACGAATAGTTTAGAACGTTAACTTATTTAAAAAGATCTTCACTTAACATAATTATACTTTTTCCAAAAAATACATATTAACTTACACTTAAAGATGACACTGGGGATATTTGGCTGACATATTCTTGTATTTTGTAATAGAGGTACGTACGAGTATATCGTCTCAGTATCCATGCTTTACAAGTATTGCATGGAGGGCACTCGATATAGTGCATTGAAAGCCTCAATGGGGTCATAGTACTTATATTTGTTACTAACAAATTGTTAGTAAAATACTTAATCTTATATTAAGGCTGTATATATTATTATTATTTACTAGCGGGCGTGCGCAGCTTCGCCTGCTTATTTGCATTCTTAGGGGTGAATTCTAAAAAAACCACGAAACACGTGTTCAATAAAATATTTTTAATAGTCTGAATTTAAATTTTTATAAAAATCGGTGGCAATTTAAAGATTTTTCCATATAAACTTTCAACCCCTTATTTAAACCCTTAGGGGTTGAATTATAAAAAACCATGAAACACGTGTTCAATGAAATATTTTAAAGAGTCTAAATTTTAAATTTTATAAAAATCGGTGCTGTTTTAAAAAAGAATCCATACAAATTTTCAACCCTTATTTCATCTCTTTAGGGTAAAAATTTTTCAAAATTCCTTCTTAGTGGATGTCCAGATTATGAAAATAAACATCTATCCAAATTTCACGTTTCTACCATCAGCGGTTACGGCTGTGCGTGCGTCTTACCTCAGTCAGTCAGGTACATTTGTATATATATAGATAGATTATTCATATATTTTAAGCTATTTATTTTAATCGTAAGAGAGCAGAGAAATTAGCTGTATTCCGCACACAACAGTTTAGGCAGAGGAATCCTAGTCTTAAAACACTGCGTGCCCCATTTTCAACCAACTTCCGAAGAACTTCAGAATTCAACGCCGTGCTTTGCTCGACTGGGGATTGAACCCACAAGCAGTGCAGAACCCAGATATTAAAAAGATTATATGAAAGTGTTTACACTATTTTTACACTATTTTACATTCATAACTATTAAGTTCCAACATTAAAGTTTTCATAAAAAAATTAAAAAAATATTATTTAAAAAAAAAAAGTCAGTTTTCATTAAAAAAATTAAATAAAAAATATTTAAAAAAAATATTAGGGTTCCGTATCTCAAGAGATAAAAAACCCTTAACCCCCTAAGGAACCCTCATAAAATATTTTTTGTGCGTTTGTCCATCTGTCAAGACCATAATAGGTATCAAGCTAAAATTAATATCAAATATTTAGATCTATAGTCCCTTGAAGCATAGAAAAAAATCAAATCAAGTCAACGCAATCAAAAAGATACGTGAATTTATGCATCGATTTTACTTTAAACCTATAGGATTCTCCCGTGTACCTACAGCAATAAAATTTGGCTATAAGATTTATAATACAGATTTATAGTACAAATAAAGGAAAAAAACCAGCATCTGAAAAATTATAGGTATATCATAGAAACATAATACTACAAATTGATATATGTAGTTAATTTGAAAAAAAAAAATTGTGCAAACATATTATGACCTCCCGTTGACCTACAATCCTGAAATTGTTACGGAAGCCACGGTTTGCGAGTCCAACTCGGACAGAATCTGTTTTTTTAATTAAGATAAATAACTTCTATATTCACCAAATCCGCATTTATATCGTCAAAAATGACAAAATTAATTCAGCGCTTAAGTTGTCCGACAGTAGCTTTTTCATTTCCTCGTGTAGTTTAAGCGGCGTCACAATTTAGCGCTCTCTGTAAGTTGTGAGGTGCAGAAGGAAATTAATGACTTCGCTGTCTAAATCCTTACAGGAGCACGGTTGTTCGTGTAATCCTAAGTAACACATGATGCTGCGCTTGATTTCGGTCTTCTTGACAATCACTAATCTAATTTTCTTATTAAATATAAAACTTTAAACTTTAACGCTAAGTTATATATATATCTAAACTTTTTATATTTTGTTATTATGCGTAAGATTTTTTTGTTAATGGTGTAGAATTTTTTTTTTCAATTTGAGTTTTTTTTTTGCGGCTTAGAGATAAATTTTAGTATAACTTCACCATATGGTTTAAATATTTTAATTTCTATTTATTCTTCGAATTCAAATGTCTTTTTATATACAGAAATAAAATAAAAACATTTAAAAAATAATTTAAAAATATACACACTGATAAAAAATAAAGACAGTTATCTCAATAACCCCCATTCAGAGTAAATAACTTATTTAAAATATTTAATTTATATAAAAAATATTGTATCTACGCAACACCTCTTTTGTAATATAAGAATACTAAAGAATATTAAAGGTTAAAAATGTACTACGAGAGCTCTCATGTATTTTATACGAAGACTATTTTCGACTCAGGCCCTAAACAAAAGGATCACGTGTCAGCCTCAATGTTAGTTACCTATGTCAGCTGAGTAGTCTACAATGGCATACATACCTGGCAAACAGATACATTACATACGGGTAACCAAACGGAATCATTGTTGACATAATTCTATATATTTTTTTATTCTATCTTGTCGTATCTTAATGGAAAGAAATGGGGTGGTGGACAAAAATTTATCAAAATTATATTTAATTAGGTGTGTTTAAGATGTTTTTTTATTTATTTAATTTTTTATTTATTGATTATATCAGTATACTTACTGTTAAAACATGATGATTTCAATTCAATTACTTTCATGCTGATATTGACATTGTTTTTACTTTATAACGAACTTCAATAAAGAGGACGTATCCTGTATGATTCTTTATATTTATTAGTGTCATAAATAAATTTTATTATGGATAAAAGAAGCTATTGACACTATTCGTATATAAAATAAATTTATGTAATTAGAAGAATACATTCTACCGAATGTATCTGTGGCGGAGGCTGTAAAGAGAAAATTTTTACAGAACACGTGTGAGTGAACGCTTTGTATAAATAACAAAGCCGGGGTGCGCGTTGCTGGAGTTGTTGTGGAGATAGTTATAGTGCCGCTCAGAAATAGGAATTATTTTTAATTGTCAAAAGTATTTCATATTTTAACTCATAAAGTTAGAACTATTACTAAAACTATAAACTGATTTTAAAATGTTTCTTTGCTTTTTGTTTTGCAAAAATATTTCTAAAGAACTGAAGGAATATCGATTATTTATTATTTTTTTTTATTTCAGATTACTTTATTTTACTTATAGACGATTTCGATACAATTTAAGAAATGATATACACGGTGGAAACATTTCGATATGCGTCGCTAAATTTATCCATATACAGCAATAACTAAATGTTTGTACACAGACTGGACAGATTTTAATGTAACTTTTTTTGTGTAGTTATTAAGGCTGTATCTACGGGTAGGTTAGGTACGTGTAGGTAGCGCACAGTGTAGAACAATAGACCGGATAAAGTGTAAGAAATTAAGCATTATCTAAGGTAAACAAACGATATGAAACTCTAAGATGCCTAATAAACTAATATACTGAACTATAACAAAAATAATGGAATGGCATCTGAGCAAAACTTGTTAAGCATGTTATGAGCGTTTTCCGATGAAATAAAGTCTAAAATTTTAAACTTCTGATAAAGATCTTTCAGAGACTAGATGAACTATTAAAATTAAAAAAAAAATTAAATGCAACCTTAGCAAAAGTGGCCACATGTTGGGCTTTTTTGCTGTTATCTCTTCTCTATATATAATAAGACAGTAAAAATATTTTGTCTGTACATTTAGTAATTTTGACTGAAATGCATAGAGGGACACCTAAAAAGCAAAAGCGAAGCAAAAATTTCTTTTTTTAATTTTTTGTCTGTCATTATTAATTTAACACCTACTAGTGATTGAAATGTTGCCATAACATCTTGATTGGTATATAAAAAATTAATCAGTATTTGAAAATTATTTAATTTCTTTTCACAAAGTGAATGCTGTACAACTTAAAATTTTTGTAAACAATAATTAGAAAACTTACTTAAAAATATACTCAAGACTCCAAAACAGATTCAAAACTACTTAACTCAGCGCAACCGACGACGCTAAAATAACCGCTTAAGCTGTTTAATTTTTCACGAAATTCCCGCAAAGCTTCGTCCACTAAAGAAGATTTAAATATTTCATTTTACCATCTTTGTCGAATCTGGCTTTATGAAAAAGGATTACAATAGAAACAGTTAGGTATGTAAAGACGAATGGTTAAACACTTCATGTTGATTTTAATAATTGAGTATTTGTGATTTAGATACTAGTTTCTATTCGATGAAATTTGGACTCAAATGTTGTTGTTAATAATATATTGTTAGCGTACTCGTAAACTCGTAAAAGAGGGTAGATTTAGGTGAAAAAGATGATAAAAGCAGTGGAATTGTGTC
>DWAO01007517.1:0-10136 GCA_018230605.1 Heliconius congener
ACAACCAGTCGGTTTTACAGTCACATTTTGTGCCACTGCGCCACGACTGGCCTCACAATAAATACATAGATTAATAAATAGATAAAATATATAATATTATTAACACATTAACGATTTTGCCTAAATTGTAACTCTTTTATATAATAGCTTGTACTTTAAAAGACTAGTGACAGAAGGTTGGAAACAAAAAAACTTGACTAAGTACTTCGTCTAGAAAACCACTTCGATTTTTTAATTCGCCCAAGTTACCAACTCACCAAGTTAGTCCTCGGATATATTGCTGAAGTAATTAAGGCTTTTGGTAACCTTTATATCATATTTGGCACCCTGGCCGTGCTCACCCCAGAAATTTTTTACTAACAAAAAGTTTGCCCCGAAAATGAAAACAAAACAACATTTACATGAATAAAAATAAAAACATCTGTGCAAAGCTAAAATGAGAAAGAAAGAATGAAAAATAAACTCGCTCATTTCTATTGAGCGGAGCGAAGTAATTATAAACTAAGAACTCCTTGTTGGCCGATATGTAAACCATAAAAACTATAATTTAAGGTCATTTATTCTTCTAGAGAAATGCTCTATCAATCTTCACATACATAGATTTATATATATATATATATATATATATATATATATATATATATATATATATATACATACAAATCTTTATCAGTCAAATTTACCTATATAATATCCATATTTTTAATATTAATTATTCTTAAAATGTTATAATCTCCAACACATAAAGTTATATTATCAAAGTTATATAATTTTATTTTAAAGCCCAACAAACCGTTAATATGATAAAGCGAGCTTGTTCTTCCATTTGTGCAGTTTTTATCGACAAAACTTCGTCAATGTTGAAGGTGAATGAAGTTTCACAGTTACTCAACCTCTATAATAAATATCATTGGTATTATTCTGGTAGAGTTGTATAGTAAGGCTTAGTAACTTGAATGCTATACAATTAAGAATATTATTTGAGTTTCAGTAAAAAAGAGTATTATATAATCGGTTTTACTAAAGAATATTTTAAATATGCAGACAAAAATACCATGCAGAGTAAAAATAGATTTTTATTCATTTTGAATACTGTAAACTTGATGACAACTTACCTGATTGTGCGACACAAAGGAGGTCATTGTGTTTATCAGTCTATATATGTACGTTGTATGATTGCCCCTATTGCACGTGCTAAAGATCAAACGAGTTAATTAATTTTTAAAGATTCTTACATCAATCGATTCTTCAGCACCTTACGAATGTTATTAAAATCTTGGCAATAATAATCAAAGTCCACCACAGACGCTATATTGTTAAAATTAAAAAATATACACAACCTATAGCAAGTGGGGCATCGTTTAGTTTATTTTCTTACTTCAGTTTCCTTTCATCAATTTTAGCACTCCTTACTTTAAAAGGAAATAACTGAATCCTTATACGATCACTTTGTTTTGCGTCAGTCAAGACCATTTATCCCAAGAGCACTATTTAATATTTAGGTCAATATCAATATTAAATATTTAGGTCTACGGTACTTTGCACGGCGGAAGAATCAAGCTTCCAAATATAAGTCAACGCCATCAAAAGATATGAGCACAAAAAGCAGCAAAAACAAACCATAAATTACTTTGTTTTCGCTGTATTTTGTATGAAATTCGCCGCGTAATCAACACATGTAAGATGCTGTCCGTGGACCTACAATTATGAAATTTGACAATAAGATAATAATAATGAGAACTTGCACTACAATTAAGGAAAAACATTTGAAAAATATAAATTTTCAATTTGAGTAACATTTTAGGATACAATTATAACGATTGTTTAATTACAGTTCTCAGTAATTTTCATATTTATAGAAAGTACTACATATGCTTCATATTTATAGAGAGTACTGTATTTCATTATTCTGCCCTTATTGCAACGGGATAGCAGCAATGATGACCTACTGTTAGTGCATTGTGAAAGTGAGTTCAAATCTCCGTTTTTTTTTACGATATTAACTTCCAAGATTAAAAGATACGAAGATAAGATACGTAAAATATAAAAATAAAAACGACAAATGGTTCGTTAAGATTAACAGTCCAGAGCCATTCTTTTACTAATTAAATCGTCTCAAGGAAATTAATATTACCCAGAATTTTAACTTATGGTATGGCAAGATTCCTTGATTATGGAGTTCCCAGCGCGCCAGTTAAGAGTTTAATTTATACTATTAAGTTGAAATCACTAACTAACATATGTTTAGTACCTACTTATAAAAATTAACGATAAGGATAACGTCGAATATCTATAGTAGGAAAAACGTAAAAAATATTAATTAGTATGTACATATATAACTTGCGCAATTATAAACTAAAAACTATGCTTATTTAGAAAACGTATATAAATTTTAACGTAGCGGGACTCGAACCCACGCCTCCTGAAAACCAACCAGGCGTTTTGACCACTAAGCCATACTTTCTCATCAAGCTACGTCGAAATCTTTATACGCTTGTTACAGTTTATTTATATTGTAAGCATCTCTGTAGGGAGATTTAAATAAGTATTTTTCTTTCCTTAGTGCGGAATAACACTTTAAAAATGTTAAAAATAAAAACTATGCCATTGGTAATGTTTGAAAGATCAGCATTTTTTTTAATTATTAAGATAACTTTCAATGTTTTTGATTTCGAGCTATATTCAACACGTACTAAATGACTTGTAACTTAAAAAATTGTAATTTGTGAGTGAACCTACTCTGAAATTAATATCTACGTATACTTGCAGTTTGTACTTAATTTAATATAATTTATATTTTTCAATATAAACTACAAAAATACTGCCTGCCAACCTGCTAGACGGGCTCGCTGCCCGTTTTCCTCGCTTTCAAATACATATTAGATACAGTACGGTCTACAAGTTGTGGCCGCCCTGAAGTTAGGTTTTCTGTATTTTTGCGTATTGTTCACTCGATTATAAGATAATCAAAATTAAGAAAATTCCTAAAAACATATCTGCGCAGCCATCTACACCCAAGTTCCGGCTGGCCACGACTTGTTGACCGTACTGAAAGTTCCTATTTTTTTGCGCCTACGAACTGTATACGATGTTAACATGATATTATGAAAATTTATATTAATACCTATATCGTAACTTTGCTGTTTATACGTAATGTAGGTACACAAATGTCTGTCGAGTGACCGTGGCCGTAGTGCTCCACTGCACAGGTGCCTGTGCAATGTGCATCTCGCGGATGCAGCCGCGGTCTCCATCGCTCCAACGCGGCTGGTGCGGCACTGACTGCTCACCAGCCAGGCTGCGGTCTGCGACACGCTCGCCAGTCGCAACCGGAGGAAGGCACAACTCTCACTGCGCGCGCCGCGTGTGGTCGTCTACTTCGCTACATTGTGACTTGACTAGTCAGTGTTCCTCTACGTAACCAGCCGTATGCGCGTAACGAACGTTGGCCGTGCAATTTCTCTCGAAAATAATTAGTATGTGAATGCGAATTTTTTATTTGTTCTGCGTGAAAATTAGTGAAATGCAACCGTTGTTCGCGTACTGACAATCTTCGCGTACTGACAATCTTCGCGTCTCTACAATTTCGAACAACCTTCATGAGGAATTGGTTGTTTATATTCTTTTAAGGTGAGCCAAATTAATTCTTGCGTACTCTTAATAACATAATGACTTCATATTGTTTGTATTGAGTTAATATTTAAAAATTTTATCCCGCTATTCTATATTTATTATAATAACTTTTCAAACACTATTTCTAGTTTTTGCGAACTCCATAAAATATTAGCACTATGTGGGTACTTTCTATTGTGAATAACTTGCGTACGTAAACAGTATGCTGTTTAATGAGAACCGTTTATCTTTTTTTTATTTGAATGAATAATAATAACCATTTGTGTGTAAAATTATAGAACGGGAATACTGTGTGTGTAGGTTTCCGTTCTCTCTTGATTTTGCGCTCTCATTTTACTAAATAATATAAAACATAAAAGTAATTATAATATCACAATATTATTAAACAATATTAAAAAGATATGTGAGTTAGTAGGATTGTAATTTTCAATCAACTCACAATAACATACTGCAACTGCGTACAATTACAATAATATTTCATCAATATTGATGGTCACTGTACTATAATAGAACTTTGCATTTACTAATAATGTAGAGAAGTGGTATAAATCTAAACATTAAAAAAGTATTTTGAACGAATAGTTTTTAATATTTTATTATTTGTCTCGTCAACTTGATGTCATCAAAATGCGAGTAGGCCAGTGGAATTCTGGCCTACTTTGAATACTAATCGAACGACATCGAATATAGAAGTGAAGGTTTTCCGAGTCGGTTTGTCACTCACAATTTTTGCAAATCTTAAGTTCTTGCTTAAAAACAATTTTACCGTATATGACAATTATATATACATAATATAGTAAGATTGTACTTATGTTTATTTATCTCATATAAATAAACATAAGTTCAATATATACATAAAATCCATCCATGTAAATTTTTAACATTTTTCAATAACTTCGTAATATTTTTGCACTCTAAGGGATAGCTAACTAAGTAACAATAATTATTTTTTGCAAAGAAACAATAAATGAATTTAGTATACAAAGAACAATATAGATTCATCTAAAAAACATTGATAAAAAAATGGGGGCAAACAAATTCCTCAATAAAATTAGGGCCAAGTTCGTTTCATTTAAAACTTCATTGTTACGTTCATATTATGATCATATACATATACAGGAAATACCTTCATATAATATCATTGTACTCAATGTAGTTATTTTGCATAGCCGTATCGTTTTTAGGGTTCCGTAATGTTTTAAGGAAAAACGGACTCCTTGTAAGATAATTTTGTTGCCTGTCTGTCTGTTGGCTCTTGATTATTTACTTAGAAACGCTTGAAGATATCGAGTTGAGATACAAACCTTAGACCTACGGCACCATTATTTCTAAAAGAAACGTATTTGTAAATTTACTTTAAAAAAAACAGATTTATATAGCAAAAAACACGTATTTCGACACTATAGAGGGAATAAAAATTAATAGGATACTTCCGGTTAACCTAGAATTATGAAATTTGGCAGATAGCATCTACAGGTACTACTTGTTACTACTTAATTAGTACCTAGTTCACGAAAAAATCTGAATAATATACATTTGTGGTTAAATTCTAAAAAATAATAGCCTTAAATAGTAAGAAACGCGTATTTTGACACTATAAAGGGAATCAAAATTAATAGGGTACTTCCGGTTAACATATAATTATGAAATTTGGCACCTAGTATTAACAGGAAAACAATATTTTTATTTATTAAGGCCGCTAGTTCAAGTGAGGTATCAGACGAGAGAGAAAGGGCTCTTTCTAAGCAAAGCCTGAATTTCAGAAAAACTAAAACTAGACTAAAACTAGAAAATCTCGAGACTTCCAATTTTCTTAAACTTAAATCATTCTTTGAATTTATTTAAATGTTTTTCTCTAAAGTCTTTCTTCTCTTCTTCAAGTTTTACAATTTTACAATTTTTATACAATAACAAATCATTCGTTTTTACGAAATATCGATCGGTATGTCGATTTCTCTTAATGTACATAAATTTATATACTTTTTATAAAAATAAAAAATATTTATAGTATGTAGTATTTTGTAACACTAGAAACATAAAACCTTAAAAACCAGGATAGGTTTCACCTTTATGTTTTGTTAGATTTTGTATAAAAATCGGAAAGCAGTTTACAGACTATAACTATGTAATAATTTGCAATTATGTAGTCCTAATAATTATGGAATAAAATGATTTCGAAGTGCCCAGTGTGGTGTTAATTAATGAGAAAAAGAAATGTTATCATAATAAGCTTACATTACAGATTAATAGTTATTAATTACCAAATATGATTACTTTCTCGATTACTTTTTTAATCTGTACCTACTCATGGTCTAACCACTGTTATACATTATGTAATGGTAATGCTTAATCATTGATCTGTTTGTTTATTTAATTTAAATAAGTTATTTTTCAATGTAATATGTTTTTTTAATAAAATGTAAAATTAATAATATTATATTATTATCATATTATAATTTATTATTTCTTAACTTTCACTATATTTAAAGAGCAAATCAGAGGATCACACTTTTAATAAAGTGCCTAACATTATTAAAACTGAAATCAAAGCAGTAATTTTATTTTCTCCTTAAAGTGTAAGTGTAACTATTAGAATTATTCGTGAAGTTTTAGTTTCGTTAAAGTAGTTTCATCCTTTGGTAGACCTACTTTCTTCAATTGTCCAAAGGAGGTTAACGGCGTTTTTCGATGACTGTAGAATTACAAGTGGAAGCCAATTCTTATCTAGACTCTATGTCGCATAACAATGTTATAGGGATAATAATGATAACAATGCTATGAATGCTAACAAGGAAGTTCATATGTTGATAAGAAGTATTAAAAATAGAATTTATTATTGATCGTGGGCCCAAATGTAAAGAGTTGATATATGGTCTAAAAAAATAAAAAGTTTTTTTTTCAATTTTAGAATACTAAAAATTTGCTCAATTGATTATCTGGAAGCGGAGAAAAATGATAAAACTAGTTTTAGATCTTTAATCGATATAAATAATCCATTACAATTATTTATATCGATATCGAAATTAAAAAAAAATACTACTAATTAAATCTAAGTATTTTAACGCACCTATTAGTGTCTAAATTATAGTATAAGAAAATGTCAATGAACTCATCAAACTAAAAAAAACACAAACTAAAAAGAAATCCATTTGGAATTGATTAAAATCAAATTCACATTTAAAAAAACAGATGCGACAGCTAATTGGTATTTTCTAATGATCTTTACAGTTTTTGCTTCGTTTCACTCGTTTCCTTCGTGTTGATGCGTTTTTTGTGCTTTGCTGTTTGTTTCCTTCCTTGTACGACCCTTGCTACCCAGTGGACGCCGAAATCTTTTGGATCTAACAGTCGTGACGATAAGGATATTTACATTACACTTATCTTTAATAACTAACCTTTAAACTGCCAAAATTTCGTTTTCAGTAAGGGAGTGATGTACCTGCATCTATTAAATCATACCATTTTCATCTCTTTACATTCTGGGCCTAAGAATGTATCATGAATATGTACAATATGTACAAGATATGCAATCGTTTCGATCTTTATTTCGCTCACTTCATTTCTTTTATAAATTATTGTTTGGTCACCTGAAGGCTGCGAGCTACATAGATCAGGTTACAATACATTAATATAATATCTTCGAGCTGGGCTGATGATGGAAGTCTAATTTGGGATATGTAGCTCTGAGATTCCTGTTATAGCCCAGACCCCACGGCCCCCAGATTTACGTCATTTTATTCTGAAATTTAAGCACTATTAGTCTAATATGTACTTAAGATAGTATGAGTACTCACTAGTTTGAAAGTGGGGCCCTTTCAGAGGTAGCGCCAAATAAAGGTACATGCTCACCTACGTTAAAGAAGAACGCTCATATTTAAATATGTGTTATATAAAACTTATATATAATATCAACTGTAGGCAAACATAAAGCGATAAAATATAATATAGTACATAGTATTTTCACCACAAATAAATAAACTTAATCAAACTTAAATAAAAATATGTAACTGTAACACCTATATATTTAAAGTGAAACTCAATAAAAATTTAAAATAAAAGAAGACAAAGTTTAACTATTGCACTCTCTCGTTTATTACATCGTTATCGCATTGTACACTAATAAATAACAAGTTACAACTCGTGCTTATTTATTTTCAAACTAAAGCATATACCGATAATAATTAAAATTTGCAAACTTTTGGTGTTTAGACATCAAAAATAACAAATGCTAAGAATTGGCAGATGTATTCGCGCCAACTGTCTCGGTAGGGGCGCCTCCAGGTGTTAAGAGTAGGTAAACTAGCTGTCAACCATGGACAATACTGGTAAGTTTGTTGTGCCATAGACTAAAATCACGGATGTCTTCTTCGCGCTAACACTGTGTTTTAGAAGGCACATAATCATATATTATCATTTTAGAATAATGGGTCGAAATTCAAAACTATTTATTAATTCGTTATTTAAACATTTTAGTATATAACAAAACATCCTAACACACTCCATAACATTTTAGTTACATAAGTTTTGAAGAGTAGCATTTAAATGTATATGTTGACATAATTTCTCGTATAAAACACAATTGAGAACTGCGAGACATACATAGGTTTCTTTAATAAGCTTATGTTATGCAACTATCACGTTGACCGGCAAAGGAAAGCGGAGGTCAATTGACGAGGTGAATACATAAAGTGGTAAGTATGTTTTTCGTTCCACCCCAATAACAGTTATGAAATTTGAGATATGTGCAGAAATAGGTTTTCAGATAAATTATTTCAATTTAAATGGAAAGTGTGAGAGAAGTAGGTATGCGACATTTGAAATGGAATCAACGTTGATACACAGGGACTTGCGCTTTTATAAATTATTTGTATAGTTTCCTTGAAAACCTCATATACAGATATGTAAGTAAGATGTATTGTAGGTACTAATGTATGTTCAAATGAATAAGGATTTATCTATTATTAAGTATGAGTAATACGTATAATATAATATGATGTGGATACTTTTCAAATATTTCTTATATAGAAAGGTAAACTGACTAAGCAAATACTTAATTTTTATCTGGTTATTCATCACGCTATACTTTCAATTCTGCTTATATTTTCTCTGTTACGTAATAGATCCGAAAGGTTTTTAGTATAGCGAATATCTCCCAAAATAAGGTTTGGGGTACCATCTAAAAACTTTCTTTAAAGTATGACACATTTTTTGAATCGCTTTTACAGTACTCAAGTTTCTGCATTTCCTACACCTACAAGCTTGCACTAGATTTTTTTAATGCTTGTTAAACTTAAAAATATGTTGTGTTGGTATATAAAACATATCTGTACGATATGAATAAGTTATCAATTGCTTATAGAAAAATACTTTATAAAAGAAAAATACTTTATAAAATACTTTATAAAAATACTCGATAAACTCATGTATAACTCATCATAACTTCGTTCTCTTATAACTTACTTTTACTAAATTTGAAGTTTTAAGTTTTTTAAAGCACAAAGTGTCTCTGTAAAACCTACTGGTTGTGGGCTCGATCCCCACTCGAGGAGTTTATTTACTTAAATTTATATTTCCATTTCTTCGCTCTGGTGTTGAGGCAAAGTGTGGCGTTGAGTTCTGCCACTCAACACGCAATGCCTCCAAAATTCGGCAGAAAGTGGGGAACACTAAGTTGCCTCTGCCTACCCTGCTGTGTGCGGGATACAGCGTGAAACTAATTAAATTTTTTTTTAATAATAAACACGCATCTTTAGTGTATTATTTACCTATTGATAGCTTTTGCATAAAGAACTTTATTTGTACAGTACAAATAAAGTAGGTACCTACCTAATAAGTATGTATATATTATTCCTATAATATATTATATTTTGTATTCATTGAAAATAAAATTGCAAACATTCCATATGTGGAACTGTTACGAGTACCTATTACCTATATGATCAATTACCTACATACATTACATACTAGCGACTTCATCTTCTCCTTTATTTACATATTATTTCGTTCTCATTTCATTATTATTTTATTTATTATTAAGACTACACATTAAAAACTAAAATTTTGGCAATTTCAATGAAACATTAATTTAGTAGCAATTTTGTCGGACAAAATGTATATATTTTTTTATTAATGAACCGATTCAAATAAAACACACTAATGTTAGGGAAAGTTTCCCAAAATGCAATAGTGAAAATTGCATTTAAATCTGTGCAAACAGTTTTCAGAATTGCGAGTGAAGAGGAGATAGGTTAAATATCTGCATAATTCCCTTTCTTAAGATTTTGTTCTTACAGCTGTGAAAATGTTAAAATTTCAACTTTCTTACTATCACGGTTACGACAAACGGAGACTGACGAACGGACGGCGAAGTTTCTAATTAAAGAGTTCTTATGTCAATAAATGTCAATTGAAGTTTGCTGCGGTTAAACTGTTTCTTAGATTAACATGAACAAACGTATATACAAACAGACAAAAAAATATCATTACTTAGGGTTTTATTATAT
>DWAO01007518.1:0-10134 GCA_018230605.1 Heliconius congener
TCTCCTCGAGTGGGGATCGAACCCACAATCAGTCAGTTTTACAGTCACACTTTGTGCGACTGCGCCACAAAATTACTTAAAATGAATAAAAAATTGAGAATATTATTTTAATGGCGTCAAAGCAAATACAATTGAATAACATATCCAACTTCTAATGCGCGATGTAGAGACACCCTCTACATTCCTGCACGAAAAACTAATTATGCCAAAAATTGTTTTGTACTAACATCTTGTAGGGTTTACTACATATTGATATATTTCATAAGAATATTATTCAATTTGCACAATTGTTGTTTTGTTTGTTATGTGCAAATTGTTTACCTAAATTAACAATCTCAACCTATCACCTAATCTTTTGTAAAATTTAAAGAAAAAAATTAAGCCATTTAAGATTAACTTAATTTTAATTGACCAGCTTGTTTATTTCTTTTGTATATTTATACAGTTCTTTTCAGTTCTTTTTTTGTTTTTGTTATATTTTTATGTAGATATATAAAGTATTTTTTTTGTATTCACTCCAAGTTTGACGTACTCGTACATATAAGTGAAAATTTTATTGGCTAATGTAATGTAGGTATATATTAGCTTTAAGTACTGTAAGCGCTGATTATTTCACAATATAAAATTAAATAAAACAAAAAAAAAAACACAATTAACGAAATTATTGATACTTGTTTAGAAAACGTATAAAAATTTGAACGCAGCGGGACTCGAACCCGCGCCTCCTGGAAACCGACCTGGTCGGTTAACTATTAATGTTATTTTTTTTAAAAGTGCATCAATTACCATATTCTTTTTTACAAGACCACCTCTGAGGCCTACCATACATAATTGGTAAAGTAACCACGAAGAACTGATAACCTGATTGCAATATCGCTTAAAAAGATTTCCCAAAGCATTTGTACAAATGTTATTAGATAATATCTTATATTGAAACATTATTTTTTATATTATTACTGTAATATTTGTATCCATAGCTGATGAGCTATAAAAAATAAAGACGTTATAAGAAAATGGCCGAGGCTTCGCCTTTTTACCGCATATGCTTATTGAACGAGGTACGCAAGGAAACTTCCATTCAATCTAAGTTAGGAGATAAGCAGCCGACCTGAAACTGGCTTTGTTTAGTACATTTTATCAAGTCGTAAGTAGTTTTTGTTTAAAATAGATTTTGTTGGTAAGTGTTAAAACTCGTGTGATGTATAGGTTGTAATACTGACTGTAGGCGGTCCTCTTCCTTGATGAGAAAGCTAATTAAATTCCCGCCGTAAATGTACATCGAACTCTGGTTAAGTAGGCCCTTCTCTTGTTGGCACTTCAGGAGAAGTTTAATCGAATTGCACCGTCCGAGAAAGTTCCCGGGTGCAAGTTTATGCGCAATGACAAATAAGCTATTTGATCTTGTAATAACGATCCGAGCCAATACTAAATAAGTGGTACAATAATATAATAAAAACGTAAGCTCTTGATTTATTTATCCTATATTAACATTATTTTACAGTTAAAATATAAGCTTTACTCCACTTTTTGTCACATACGACGATAAATTAGTCAAAGTAAACGTACGAAAACGTTCTTATTGCTAAAAGCAAATATAAAATATACAAATATTCCTTCAATAGGAAAAATTTGAAAGGGTTAAGATTGAATTTGTAGAGTGGGAATGCAAAAATATATTTATATTAGATGGGCGAATTCTATAGTGCAGGTCAGGAAGTCTGCTGCGTTGCGCATCCATAACGAAAGAAGAGAGCTGTTAAATTTGATTTGTGCGAGAACTCGACGCAGAATGAGGGTCTTTGATGTGGCACGGTCCGCGCCCCCGCGCGCCTGTGCCAGGGACTGCTGAAATTGCGCACACTTTCAGAGAAAACTCTCATCGTAATTTAATTTTTATGATAGCGCATTGTAAGTGTCCCAGGGAAGGTTTTACTTAGATTTTGCATCTTTGTTCAGTAGCAGGACTCTGTACAGGTTAAAAGAAAAGAAGAACCTGCAATAATGCCAGTTGCATTTCCAAATACATAAAAAATAAGTTAATGGATTAAAAACTAGATGAAAACACGATGTAATTTCCAAATAATGAAGTATATACACAAGAATGATTTAGGCAAATCTTGATTCAAACAAGAAAATAGCTTCAAAAGGTCTTGAAAGTTTAATGGAATCGAACAGGGACCGGCCGAAGTAGTTGGAACGTTTGCACGGGTGACAAATTGGGCACTTGACCCGCGCACCGAGCGAGCCTCCGAGTGCTTGTTCCTCGAGGACCGCAATAAGTTTAACTTTAAGTAAACTATATTCCTTTCCCTCTAATTTGTTCTCTCACGACACTTTTTGCAGTTTCAAATTAACAGTTTCTATTTACGTTAGTTAGCATCAACGGTGGTGTTTCTTGTTTAGTTTAATTTCAAAGGCTTTTAGACTTTGTTTCTAATTAAAATTAATGGGCAGTTTACGAACATTGTTAGTTTTATTTTTAAAGGCTATTTTGCATTTGTTTTATTGTATTTTCGTCTAAGTAACGTATATATATATATATATATTAATTCAAACTATAAAGGTTTCACAAACGCAAATGCAATAATATTCCATAAAAAGCAATAAGATTCATCGTCTCAAGTTTGCAGAGCTTTTTGAAAATTGAAACCTGCTGGGATTCGTCGTAATTTAATTTTTGCGATGCTGTATTGTTAGAGCTTTCTGAAGGGCTCTTTGCAGTTGAAACTCAGAATATTGTCGCCTTTGCATACAAAAATAAATTTCTCTAACTTACTGCTTGTAAAAATGTTATATGATATGTATTTTCACTGTATTTATAAGAAAACATGTTTAATAAAATTGAAATTTTGAATAATAATATCAACTGAGGTAGCATATTAAAATAGGTGTGTATACGCTTTTCCCTAACTATATTTAACATTTGTACAGGGATAGCGACTATAAAGCTTTAGCGTAGAGGCTTGTATTCGGAATTCAATGTCACAGTAATAATATATTATGTAAAATATATAGAAAATTCACTTAGTACGTCAAGCAAATAAACGAGTCAAATTTTACTTATTTTATCATCAAAAATATCTTATATGAAAAAAAGTACTAAACATTATTTTGTTTGTAATATCAGCTTATATTTTACGGCGTCGGCATAGTTTCATCGTTTTTTCTCCATTTTCATTTTGTCGTTTAACATGTTCACGATATAGTTCTACTTTACGAGCAGCTCGTTGCGTATAAAACCTTAATTTCGAAAACATTGTAACCGTATTCATAAACTTTTAACCGGCTATAAAAGTGTCCTTGGTCGCGATCAAAT
Organism: Heliconius congener; assembly: GCA_018230605.1. Taxonomy (NCBI): domain Eukaryota; kingdom Metazoa; phylum Arthropoda; class Insecta; order Lepidoptera; family Nymphalidae; genus Heliconius; species Heliconius congener. The sequence goes on from DWAO01007518.1 coordinate 3,317, forward strand.
CTGACATTGTCATGTTTCGAGTGGAGCCTCCTCGATCCCGCTGCGATCCTCGTGAGCCCGAGTTTTAAACACCCCTCGTCCGGAAGCCACTTAAGTGTTCATAAAGCACTCATACGAGGAGCTATCTACATCGATTCTCTACTTTTGTGTTATTTGCGTTCCTGCGGTTTGGTGTGCAACATATGTATGTATGAACGCTACGTCTATTCAATATGCAGCATCGAACATGGCGGCGGCTACTGAATCAAATTGATATATCTACTATTAATTAATTTTATTAATAGCTTATGGACGCAAATATTAACCGCTAATATTAGAAATAGAGTGTTATCCGTTATGATAATACAATTTTATTAATTGTTATTCGTAATTATTAATTGTATCATTTTAAATATTATATTTGGATGGTTTTTTTAAAAAATATTATAATCTCTGCAAATTAGATTGACAGCATATAGAGATATTTTAATTTACTAATATAATGTAAAAAAGAGATCCAAACTGCGATATTAATTTTGCGTTTGCTAATGCTTGAATAGAAATAAAAAAACGATGTTTTATGCCTTTATTGAAGTCTTACACGATGTGCAACATGTGACGTAAAATGTAAATATCAACTGTCGAGGCACGCCGCTTTGTGGTACACCACAAGTGCCAAAGAGCTCTTCAGAATACACTCATACACGGAACACGCAACATACTGTGTACATGAATATTACAAATGTTACAGAAGTTACGTATAACAGCGTTTAAACTCGCAATGAGTTAAATGTCAACGAAATGAAACTACTCAAAATATGTGGAAAAAGTACCATATTATTATACATCACTATTAGACTCATGAGTAATATGATGAAAAAATATTTAATAAAATTGAAATTCTCCCTAAAAAGTTTTTATATCTACTTTAGCAAGACCCGTAGCTTAAAGTCTAATTGATAACTATAAAATAATTATTACTTTATAAGCAAACAACAGAAAACCATAATATAGCATTTACTATAAAAACATCGTTGAAAGGATTTATGGTTTAACGTAACGCAATAAGTGAACACGCAAAACCTATAATTCAAGTAGGTCGATACGTCACAGTTACTAGGAGCACTTTTAAGTTGTTCCGCGTACCTCGGTACAGATCCGTCCGCGGGGCGGGATACATGATTGATGGCGGCCTTCCAAGTATAAACTCGATTATCCGTCGAGACGCGAACAACTTACAACTTTTATGTAACGATGGATCAGGATTATTTAAAACTTTGCCACGAAAAAAAATCGACTCGCGACATTCATATTTGTGTTGAATATCAAAAGATATGGAGTTTTTGATGTTTGGTATTTTGTATTTTTATCTCTATATATAATAAAACAGTAATTTTGACTGAAATGGATAAAGGAACATTTAAAAAGAATAATAAAAAGCATTTTTTTTAATTTCTGTCTGTGTGTCTCCAGAATTTGGCAGAATGTGAGGAGTGGAAGTGTCGTAATTCTAGATTCCTTCTGCCTAGCCTGTTATATGCGTCACGTTAAAACAAAAATTATTACAAAAAAAGGTATAATAATTAGAATATGTCAAGTAATGTATTTTAAACATAATTTTACAAAAAAAAATTGTTGAACAAAACAATAATAATGATATATTATATCACTATCTGCTGTGATTTGTTAAATGATTATATTATTTACACTACTTAATCATTAAATGATATCACACGTACTACAGATTTATTAATTAATAATAAAAAACATAAATACATAAACTCCATAATTTCTTCCAAAGAGTAAATATCTTTTGCTATGTAATACAGTTTAAAACTTTACTTCTTTATCTTACTTTGTCTTATAATCTTAAATGCAATAAGAAAACCTATACAAAGTCGAGGTTCAGATATTAAAAGTTTATAAAGGACGGGATTAAAAAATCGAAGCGGGCGTTTCATTAGCACGTCTCAATATTAGTTTGCTCTGAGGAGACCGACGATGCGCGACGAGGGAAAATTGTTTCGCCGTTTATTATTCCAAGTTTTAATCAAGGAAAGTCCTGGAGCCGTCTGGAGAGCGTCCGCAGCCAGGGTCCGCCCCGTCCACATTAATCGCGTGTAAAAAAATTCATAAAAACTTCTTTACTTACTCCATTATTATATCTTTAGTGGTTTCACATATATAAATTATCTCAGTTCAAACTATTACATATGATATATGTATTCTTTTTAATTAGATATTCATTTTATAAGCAAATACATTGATTATTCTGTAACTTTTTTTAATTATGGCAATTTATATTAAAAAAAACATATTTCTTAGCCATAAACGATTGTAACGTCAACAATCTTATATTTTTCTACAAAAATTTATAAACAAGTATTTCAGTATCGGATATAATCTGTGCATGAATTATTCAAAGACAAGGAGGATTAAATAAATGTCAGCAAATATTTTCGTTCTAGTAAACGAGAAAATAATACGATCATTCGATCCCGCCAATCTTATTTACATGAAATTATTATCTCTAAAATGATCTGGTGATTTGAAATTCAAAACAGGTACCTATGTACATACATATATTATACGATACAAAAAAATCAGCTTCACGCTGTATCCTGCACACAGGAGTATAGAGGGAATCTAGTGTTAAGGCACTTCGGCGAATTTTTCGAGGCATTGCGTGTTAAATGGCGGAACTCAGCGCCGGGCTTTTTCCTTGCCTTGGTGCCAGATCGAAGTAATAAAATATTAAGAAACCCACAAACGTAACGTTATAATTTTTGTGCCACATACAAATACACGTCATTATTAAATCATTCGAGCGGTATAGAATATATTTAACTTTATTATCTTTTGTTGTTTGATTAAAGGTGTCTTTCAAATTTTATTACGATTTCAACACGATATGCAGTTATAAGGAATGTCAAAATGTTAATAATGTTTACGCTCAACATTTTTGCTTAAGATATAAATAATATCTATTACAGAAGTTATATCCTCATCACGTTTTGTTTCCAATTATTATCGACAAATAATATAATATTGACACAATACATAAACGAGAACGAGCTGTAATGCCTCAAAAAACTTGGCATTTCTTTTGTAACACAGTGTTTACTGTAGTTTTAGATGTTCGCTCCGTTACCCAACTAAACAGCAAAATTGATTGCATAAATAGTTCACCACTATGTTAAAGGTAAAGGAAAGGAAAGTCGGGTAGTATTGATATAAGTTTTTCGTTCAGTCAAACATAGACAGTGGAATAAGGGTGTGTACAAATAGTTTTCTTTGATAGACCGTGCTGGGCCCACTCGGCTGGAATAACTCGGAACGTTTGTGCACTCAGCCTCCGCGTCTCGCGTCTTGCCTCAAATGGGATTTAGTGAGGCTAACTCTCTATCTTATTTATTATGTTCCGTTATGGCGGAAGGCTTTAATATTTTGCAGATTATCTTTATGGTAGCGTTTTATGTTATTAAAATTTAATGCAATGAAAAACTGTGCTTAAGTTTTACTCGTTTAGGACTTATTTTGTAAAATTAGTTTTTTGTTTGGTACGCTGTATCCTGCATACAGCAGTGTTAAGACACTGCCTCAATAATTCATTACCTCGAGTGGGGATCGAACCCACAACCACCTGGCACCAAGACTACCTTATTAAAGTTTTGCACATATAATATGAAAATGATTATTTATTATAATATTAAAATTATTTATTAAATGTAATTATAACAATTTGTTGTAACTTATACGAAACATGTCGTAAAACAAAGTATCAGCCGGCAGCGCTGCTCTTTTGTACTTAATCCTATTTGATATATTGGTCCATTAGGTTCCCTGTCCCAACTCCTCGCCGAGATTGTAAGGAAATACCAAGTAACGAGGGTAATACACCTTTATAGACACTTGCTCGGTTAAGTGTTAGCGACATCAGAGTTCTCTATTTGAATCCGATACCCCACTTATTAGGGATGTTTCTTAAGTTAGGTTATCAGTATCTGTTGCATGGTGCTTGAATAAGGCTTTGATGAAGCTGGTAATTTGTGTTCCGTCAAGTTTGATCTCGTTATTAAATTGTCTTGTTAATTGTCTATATACTCACATAGTTTAATAGCAGAATTAAATTAAATTGGGCACCAAGAGGCTTAAATTATTAGAGGCCAGTCGTGCCACAGGGGCACAAAGTGTGACTATAAACTTGATAGGCTGTGGGTTCGATTTCCACTCGAGTAAATTAAATAGATATTTATTATTTTTATTTCTTCGCTCTGGTGTCGAGACAAAGTGCGGCGTTAAATATCGCCACTAAATACGCAATGCTTTCAGAAATTAGGGAACGGAGTGTCTTAAAACTAGGTTTCACCTCCCTATGTGCGGGATACAGAGACGCAAAAAAATATTAGAATAAAAATCACTGTTTGAGAAATAAAAAATCCTACTTTCGTCACTAACACTATAACTAACACTAACACTATAATCTTTTTATGGTTTTAAAGACAATAAGGATTGATTATCAAATTTGCCATTCCTTATATGGAAACCAAGTACATCGATTTAGATTATTGTGTTCAAATGACAGTTTATCCCACTTACTCCAAGGTAAATAACATTTCAAATAAAAAAGAAAAATTATTGAGAATAAATCTGTATGGATCTCTGTACCTAACAAGAAACAATGTATTTGCAACTTTATAAATTATTTTTTATTTTTAAAGATAAATATTGGTTACACGTCGATTTTTACGAAAGCATAACAAAATACGAAGTTTTAATAAAGAAAATTTCGCGTAGCGGCTGGGGAAAGATAACGGTTTGCTTCATAGAATTTTGCGAAAAAAAAAACCGCTCAATATGCGCTTATCTAGATCCGGTATCAATCTATTATGTTTGCACGGTTCCTTTCGCTCCACAATGAAGGCAGCGAGAAGGCTTTTAAACTCAGATTTTAACTTAATACATTACGAAAGTAAAGTGCCGCTTTAAAGCATTTTGTGGTATCGGTCCGTGTTCGGGGATAAATGATTGATTGTCATGATCCGCCGCCGCCGCTACACCCACTGTCGGGTGATCACACGTGACTTTTACTTAGGTATATCAGAAAAAGTTTATTACATTTTTGGCATTATTTCTTTGTAAATCATAAAAATAAATACCTAATGAATATTAAATTAATCTGAGGCAAATGTGACTGTGACGTGTCAGGTTGTGAGTTCGATTCCCACCCGAGGAAATTATTTTTTTATTACTTATAATTAGATTTATCTAAATGTATAAATTCATTTTCTATATTTATATATGTTCTTGATACAGTCCAGGTAAGAAAGATGGATTAGCGTTTTTCTAATTAAAAAAAAATTAAACGTTTTGCATACCGGTAATATCTATTATAAATATAGATAGACATTTCCTCGAATAGAAATTTACTAATACCATAACTTCACAGTGTGCAGGATGTGTTGGCAAATTTTTACTCACAATATGTATAAGATTATTTGAACGTGAACTATTTTGGTATATTTGAACAGTTAAAGCCTTTTGTAAAATATTAGGAAGAATTATGGTAGTGCCGATGACTAGTACAATAAAATTTATTGAATCCTTAAAATGTCGCCGCTTGGATAAATCGCTTAACGTATGGATAAAATATCGTTACAATATATAAAATACAAAAATTACTTTAATTTCGAAATTGAATATTTTTCTTATATTTCATACAATATATATACTATATTTAAGATACTATCTTCATGATTCTTTACATAAATTGTAAGGGTATGTGTTATTCTGAAATACTCTTATAAGCTATATGACTGTAAAATTTAATTTAAGTCTGTCTGTTCAGTAGTTTTAGCATGAAAGTTGAACAAACATCTTTAAAAACTGATCAGCCCGGTGACGCCATCAATACCATACCAGGTCAACAGCATTAAATCGGCATGGTTAATAAAAAAAGAGGGTTGAGAGTATCAAGCAGGATGAGTAAAGTCTCATATTCTATCATGCGAAAAATATACAAAGATTAATTAGTATGCATGTATTTTTAATTATCATTAGTAATTAGTATGCACTATAAACGCGACAGGTTGTGGATTCGATTTCCAACGTAGGAAATGAAATATTTAATATTTTCATTTCTCGCATATCGCTCGCTACGAGGCAAAGCGTAGCGTTGAATTCCACAATTTAATACGCAATGTCTTCAGAACGTAGTGTCTTAATGGAAGCCGATCGTCTACACTAGGTTACCAGGTTCCTTTGGCCTACTCTGCTTTGTGCGGGATACAGTGTGAAGCTAAAAATAAGGAAAATTTTTAAAGCAGTTTTAATTAAACTTTCTCATCGAATGTAGAATGCTATATTGAAAAACTTTTACACAAAATATTTTAGTCTAAAATATAAATTTAATTAGTGTTAGTTATTTAATCTCTGTAGATGAGAGGTAAAGTTGCTTCAACTTACGCTCTGAAGAGCTACAAAGGTTAATTTGAATGGAAATTTGTATATAATTTGCATGTCTATTTATAATCTATGCAACACACAAGTAGGGTCCTTTTATTATATAATTTGCACCGAGGGGACGGTCTACGCTGATGGAATACTAAGTGAAGAATATAAACATTATTAAAGAAGTATTAACACCTAGAGGTAGGTAAAGTATATTATAATAAATAGTTATATTAAATAGTCAAGCACGAGTGTGAGTGTGAGTAATGTAAAATTATATTAAAATAAACATTTTTGATATTATGTTGCCAGTCCAGTCGTGGCGCAGCGGCATGAGGTGTGACTGCAAAATCGACTGGTTGTGGGTTCGATCCCCACTCGAGGAGATG
>DWAO01007519.1:0-10134 GCA_018230605.1 Heliconius congener
TATATATATATATATATATATATATATATATATATATATATATATATAAACATATGACCCTCACAGAATAAGTCTACTTTAATCGATATTCTTATCAAATCTTTATTATGATTTATGACAACACCTCAGTTCGTCGCTGCCATTGGTGCTCAGTAACTCACCTTGACACTTTCATATTATCGGCTATAATAATTCAATCCACGGATCTATTTAAAAATACTTCCTCTACATGTTCGGGGGATAATATATTTTTCCTTGAAGTTTCAAACAGTTTCCCATTGTTTTGAGGACGTTGTGCTTAGATTCAACATGTGCTCGATGGGTTACGCCAAATGAATAAGAATTATTATAGGCTTATTATAAATTTCACCACTCATATAATAATCAACAACTAATTTGAATTTGAACTCTTTCTGCCTATACGAGTTTTGTAACTGGTTCCATTTACTTCCACGCACAAAGTAGTTACGATTATTATAGTTATTTATATTATGTAATTATAACTCACATAACGTATTAGCGAAATCTTTATCAAAATAATATCTCTTAAATAGAGTATAATATACATTTTCGCTAAGCAATAACATAATAAAAAATAAATATTTAAAAAAAAAACTGTTTAAAAACAAGCTTTCTAGATTTTTATGAACATTTTTGCTAATGTATTTAACAAATCAAGCAAACCCTTTCAATTAATACCCAAATTAGGTAGATTGTGAAGCATTTGTAATCCGCCATATTGTTGCGGCGGCCGTTTTAAATTAACTACAATATTGACATCCATTGTCATCAGAACTGAGGTCGAAATTTCAGCTCAATCGGACACTGAGACACTAATATATAAACACTAACAATAACTCCTCAGCTATAAAATGTAAATATTCGAGATCGTGACGTCACAGACGTTTATTTACAACGTATAACCATTGAAATTGCGCAATGTGGTTGAGAATAGCTTCATTAGTGCAATCAATCGTGACAAGCATCAAGTGTAAAGACAGGATTAATTATATAGATATCTGTGGATTTTTTCATTTGTCATATTTTTTTCAACCATTATTGATATTTTATTTTGTTTTACAGTGCCTCGAAATAATGTAATGGAGTGTCTTAACCCTCTGCCCACCCTTCTGTGTGCAGGATACTGCGTGTGTATTATTATTGAAAATATAACAAAGTTTTTAGTTTTATAAGGGTTTTTTTTTCTTATTGAAATAATTGATATAATGAATGGAATAAATATTCCTATGGAAACAATAGCCAACTGTTGAGCTTCCCGCTAGCTCTCGGTAGAAGTGAATACTGAATCGGTATCAGTACTCCTCTTTTGTATTAAATTAAGTATTTAAATTGAACACTGAATGCTTTGAAACAAAGTGAATTTTGAATTAAGTGATTCAAGATTTTCCTTTTTACACTATTTAAACTAGGGGGCGCACTTCATAGTTCATATTCAGACACAACTCGTGGTATCTTAGGTCTTCTAATTTTTTTTGCTTCTATAATCATAGACAAAATGGTTGCTAGTTCAAATTCCACACGTACCTATATTTAGTAAGTATAGCATATAAAAATGTAATAAACTGTCTCAAACCTCAATTTCATTAAGGCAACTGTTTAAGATTCATCTTCACGCATACATTCGACACATTATCTCTTTATAATAAAAATTAAAACATGAAATATAAACAAACAATATATTATTTAAAATACACGTTCAATAATTTATACAGCAGCTGTATTAATTTTAAAGAATTATATTAATAAATTTTTGGGTATACGTTTCCACGTAACTGAAACTTAATACAATTATTATATTTCATTGCGCAAAAGGTATTTCGTGAAATGAAAAAAATTTAATGATTTTCACTCATTTTTGTATACATATACTTTAAAGAAAAGGCAGAGATCACTCTGTCCATATCTTTGCTTTTCAGAGATATTGTAGATTTGAGTAAACAGATTTTGTACAATTATTGGATATCCTGCAGTATTTAATTATATTATTTTAAATTAACACCATAAGAAGAATATATCATACTTGACATTGAATAAGAATGTAATGTAGAATCGTCACTGAAAGACAAGTTCATTCGTTTATATTGTTATAGCTACAAAAGTTATATGAAAGGCTGACACGAACATCTACCATTCATTTACTGAACAATTAAACGACACGATTAGGTGCACACTTTCCTCCTTATGCTTTGTTTGAAGCTAAATAGTCAAGTACTATCGATTTTGTTCCTCTGTCGAGTGACCTTTGGTAGTTTATTTACAATTGGCGTATTTTGTCGTACAATCGTTTAAGAAAAATCTTTACTGACCACTACAGGTTTTGTGTTCGATTCCCACTTGAAAAAAAAAATATTTAGTATTTTCATTTCTTCGCTCTAGTTGCGCGGTGTTGATCTCTGCTACTCAACCCGCAATATCTTTAGATTTCAACGGAAAAAAGGGAATGGAGTGTCTTAACACTAGATTTCCAGATCCCCTCTAACAACACTGCTATGTGCCCTCACATACAACTTGAAGTCAAAAAACCTAAACATCATATATACACATATTAACAAATATAGAAAAAATATATATGTGCAAATAAATAATTTATATGCAAATGAATATACCTCTTTTAGTAAGCACTTAGCGATATGTATAGCATTTTCTTTTTCTCTTAATATACTCTTATGGTGTAGAATTAACGCTGTAATTTGTCTTGTCAGAGCAAGAAATTGAGAATAAAAAATTATAAATAATTAATATATGTAATTAAATTTAAAGTAAAATAAGACGTATACTTTTATAATTTATTTAATTATAAACCCAACTTGGAAAACACAAATAAATGTTCCTATATTTCTTTATTTCTGCCTCACTTGTTGTTTAATATGTGTGTAGTGTATCATTGTCAATGCTATGATCTTGACACCTCCTAAAATAATCTTAATTTGATTTTAACGTCAAATTGTCTTGTAAAATTTTAAATAAAAATAAAGGTTAATTGTGATTGTGATATTGTAACTGCACCTATTGTTATGTTAATTTAATTTAAAATATACTTAAATCGATAAATACGTACATAGGTTCAAAGTATACCTTTTATAAAATATAACATATAATATATACTTTAAATAAGATATGAGTGAAATTGATAGAGTATTTAAGTAATTATAATAAAATCATTGAATTTAACAGAATATAGGTATTTTTTAGCTTCACACTGTATCTCGCAAATAACCGGTTAGGGAACCTGTGAACCTAGTATTAAGATATTCCGTTCCCATTAAGACGCTTCCGTTCCTTACTTTTCGCCGAATTCTGAAGGCATAGTCGCGGAACTTGGCGCTTTGCCTATTCGCCAAAACCAAAAAATGAAAATATTTCATTTCCTTGAATGGGAATCGAACCCACAACCTACTACGTTTACGTACACATGTACCCCTACACAACGACTTGCCTTAGTATATAGTTAACATAATAAAAGACAAGAAGCAAATGGTTCATTTATATTTTGAGAGGCCAAAAATGTTGAGCAGCGTCATTAGTACCAATACAATAAAGCTTTTTAAACTATACATTATGCAATTAGTTAAATGTATTGTAACTTTAAAAATAAGCTTAAAATTTTAAACTGAGCATTGCATTTTAAATTTTAAAAGTATAGAGTAACTTGAAAAGCGTTCAGTGCACTACTTACCCAATCACCTACTGCTTTCTATTTAAGCTACACTGATTTTAAAAGGTTTTTTTTTATGATTTTCTTTTTTGATTGTGAACATTTCATTATTTTCGGATTATTAACTTATATGTATTTATCTAATATAACTACTATGTATGTTTTTTTATCTTATATAATATTATATGCTAATGCAAACAATTCTAAAGATGTAATTGATGACAAATTTTTTTTTAAAGCTCAAAACAACATGCGATATTATATAAAATAAAAATTTCTGATATTCGTTTTAATTCTGTGCATTCTGTGCATAATAAAATCTATTGTCAAATTTAAAAAAATAAGCACAGATTCAATGATCATGAATTTATAATATCTTTTGTGCAGTACATAATATTTTGTTAAAAACTATAATTTACTCACTTGCCCCATAGAATTCACAAAACTAATTTTATCTATAGTAAACACTGGGCTCATCATTCAAATTCACATTTCAGCTACAAGATAACTGTTCATTAACTTAGACTCTATCAGTAATTGGCGTGGTGGGTCACGACACTACCTCAATTAAGGAATTTACTTAGCCCGGCCAATTATTATATAATCAACACTGATCCGCCTGGTAAGAGGTTCGAAAACGAAATGAGCGGAGTTGGAACATTAAGTACGCGACTGCCTTGGCTTAAACAATGGGTAATACACACTTCCCTGTAGTTTTATGATGGGTTGTGAATGATCTAATTGCCCCTTTAAAAGGTATTAGTACTTTCAAGTAAATTGATTTCATTCGGTAAGCCCGTGCTTATGTTATTTAGAATTATAAAAGCGGGTTTTTTTTAAATTAGGCTTGTAAACTTCTTGCATATATATATATATATATTTTTTTAAGTTTGAATAAATGTTTGCTGTATTTATAGATATCGAGATACAAAGTTGATCGTCAACATTCACTGCTGATTTTTGTGTTGAGCTCTGCATTTCGCATCGTCCGTAGAAGACTTATTTACGAAAATGGAAATTCTTACCAAGATGGATTCCTGCAGAGATAGTAAGGAATAAGGAGGTTAGTTCCTTAGAAATAGATTTATTTGGAGAATAATAAGGTAGGCAAAACTAATAAATTTGTTAGAGGTGATTTGAAGTACAAAAGAAATAAGTGAGAAGGGATTAGATAAGAAAGAAGTCAGGTTACTCAAAATCAAAGATTCATACAAAAATAAATTGGAAATTTGGTTATATGTGATATACGAAATTAGAATAGACCATTAAGTTGAAACTTTATTGAAATTGTATAGATACATAGTATGTGAAATTCATCAAATATCAGGATTATTTCATTTTTGTGTAATTTTATCTAACATCTTTCGAAAATCTTAAAAGAGACATTCTTAAACTTACCAATGATTTATTAACCCCTGACGCAAAAATAGGGGGTTTGGTTATAATTTTATTTTTGTACTAGTTGTGCCGGTTAATAATACCAATAGACGAATAGACAAAAGAAACCGGATAATGAACTGGTTAATTGCGTCGGGGGTTATTCAAAATTTGAACGTTACCACTAACATTTATATATTTATAAGTACTTACTAAAGTCGTACAATAAAAAGCCCTGCTTGTCCAGGCTGATATTGAATAATTAATAGGTCATTTTCAAGACAAAAATAGTTTTGAATATCATAATTTCTCACACTGACAAAAATATTTAACATTTATTTTTTTATAGCAGTAAGTATTTTCATATCAATTTCTATATTACAAGATATTACATTTATCATAATTATAATATTATATCATAATTACTAAATTTATAAGACAATAATATTTAAACCATATAAGCAGCGTGAAAACAATGCTAAAAGTGAAATGGTAAGCTAGATTAATAGAATAAATACTTAGACATGTAATACACAGACCTCTTGAAGCTTCAGATTACTGTCTTTCTTCGCTTGTTTGGATGATTGGCGTTTTTCTTCCTTGGTGCTATCGCGATGTGTGACGACTTCCGTGGGATAGCGATCTCCCTCGTTGGTACTACGCTCATTTTCAAACGGTTCAATGGTATACACGGCTTCGGATGGTGCATTGGATACAGGGCGAGGCAGCTCAGGCTCACGGTAATCGCAATGCATAGGTTCTGGAGATGTAGATAGCATTATCGCTACCGATGCCGGACGGGGTGGTGGCTGGTATCTTATTGCGTCTGGGATCCAGGGTTGCATGCGCTCCTGTACAAGACGTCTAGTTTCTGCGCTAGGCACCATATTTCCCTGATGGGTTATTCTACAACCAAATAAAAAAGCTTGATTCAGTAAATTATTAAAAAATATTTTCAGCTTTTCGCTCCGCTAGGACAAAATATCCTGGTGCCCTGCAGGAGATGCGTGAAGCCATAAAAACTAAGGAACTGGCTCTCGTTATTACTGATCTCTGTTATTTGTCTATTTAAATGAAGTTAAGTTTCATAATAATACAAATTTTCAGTTAGACATACAAAATGCTTTTAAAATTTATTAATTTATTTACTTATTGAATGACATAATTTTTGGATTTTATCACAGGTAGACTAAATGTTTTTATCATCACGCTGTATATAGCTGAATTCATGCTTTGTTAATATTGCAGGGGAGGCAGAGGACACCTGGGACCCTAGAGTTAAAACACTCCGTTCCTATTAAGACCCCATTTCATTCTAAAGGCATTGCGTGTTGAGTGGCGTAACTTAAAGCTGCGCTTTGTCTCGTTACCTGATCGAGTAAATAAAAAATATTAAATCGAGTCGTCGCGTGGGAATCGAATCCACAATCTGTCGCGGTTACAGTCGCACTCTTGTGACACACTCTTGTGACACAGACACAATGGCCTCATTATATTATCACTAAAAATATTGTAAAACTAATAATCTGCATCTTATTTTTCGGCATACCAATTTACTAAACTAACAACATTTATTACTCTGACTTATATTTTAGCAACTATAACCAAACTCTCTCTGGAGTTTGGTTAAAGTTACTAAAACATAAGTTTTGTATTAAGCATTGTGTATTAAAAGGTCACACTATCTCAGGCACTGACGCTTGGTGCTCATGTTTGTTTTGGCCGGATCATACTGAACTTATTTTTCTATAACTTTAAGTCCTTATTTCTTATAATTTGTTGAACTCGTATGGTTATACAGTGAGAGCCAATAGTAGAACAGTATAGCCAGATATTGGATATTTTATAAGGCCCGTAAGTTTTTGTGCGCATTTACCCAACACCGGTAAATAAGTACTATTAGGCAATATGGATCTCGATTGGTAGTTACTTTGTCAGTTATTAGGTAACTAAGATACAAAAAAACATCTAACTTTTGTTAAATTATGAAGCTCATTTTTTTATATTATAGTTTCTTGGTAATAATATTAGACATGACATTATCCATTGCCAGACTCTTAGCACAGGTTTAACTTACCTTTACCTTTACCTTACCATTACCATTTGTAACCAAGCCAATATATAGTTTCTACAATGAGCCGTCGTAACATTTAAATGCAATATGCATGTAGGTACTTATAAAAAATCTATACTTACTGATACAAATGCTCATCTCCGTGAACAATCGTCTCGGTGTCATCGTCCTCATTGTGGTCCGAGTGTTCGTAGTTGTCCTCGCGGCCTAGCCCCAGCAAGTACAAGAACATAGCGCTAAGGCCAGCGTAGAATGAAACTGCAATAAGTTCGAAGTCAACAATAGTTTAAAATAAATAAGCAAATATTATATCTAAAAGTGGATGTGTTGAAATCTATATTATATATTACTCAATTTCCACGGATCACACACTTCTAAGCTGAATGTAATAAATTTTAGGGTTCCATGCCTTAAAAGGTAAAAACAAAACCCTTATAGGATCACTTTGTCGTCCGTCCGAGATATTAAGGTGAAGTTAATATCAAATATTCTATGGTCTATTGTTCCTTGAAGCACAACAAAACATTTTCGTTTTGTTTGAAATTCACCGCGCAATTTAAATCTATAGGCACTTCCCGTGGATTTAGACTTTTGAAATTTAGCACGAAGTGAGAACTTAAAATACAAATAAAGGAAAAAATAGGAAAAATTAAAAACATATTGAGGTATCTCATATAAAACAAAAGTTACAAACTTATATTTGTATTTCATTTCAGGCAGGATGAGTGGATATGCCCGTAAACTTAAGTTTGTATGCTTTTATAAGTGGTATCTGTGAACCTATAATCCCGAAATAGGTATGAAAGCATTGGTGGGCGAGTCTGACTCGCATTTAACCGGTTTTTAGGATTTCTTATTTCGATATGAAAAACTTCATTTTGTTGTCCCTCCGTCAAAGCCCCTTATTGGGAACAGGATCGCGTGGAGGTATCAAGCTGCAATTTATGTTAAAAGTTCAGGTCTGCTGTTCTTTGAAGGTGTGAAAAAAATCAATTTTTTAAGCCAAAGCAATCAAAAGATACAGCCGCATATGCAAAATGCAAAAATTTCCGCAAAATTTTCGAAACTCTCAAGCGAATCAAAACCTACAGAGTAGGCTTACAGCTATGAAATTTTGTATGAAGTGAGACCTTCCAATACAAATCCTCCGAAAATCAGCCAAAAAGTGAAAAGTATAACTTTTATTTATAGAGGTATTTCATAGAAAAAAAACATTACAAACATATAATTGTAATTTATGTCATACAAAAAGAGTGAAACTTAAGTTGGTCAACTACAAATCGTTTTTTTGTTTTAATTGTGTTTTAAAGTATAATATATCAAAAGTAGTTAAATTCATATGTAGTTCTTTTACTAACATAGCCTAATTAAGCTATTTGAAGCTGGCGGCACCCAACGCCGCGTTTTGTAGTACCATATCCGAAAAATAAAATAATTTAAATGTAAATCATACCTCTAACTTACAACCACCGTGTGACTGTGAGAAAACATTGATCCACTTCGCCATTTTTATTTTTAATTAATAATAGCTGTTTCAAAGTATTTAAAATATTGTTTATATCTAATTCAAATATTTTTTAAGCAATTAACTCAGTGAAAGTTGGACAAGGTCAAAAATAAAAAAGTTTCCTTTTTTTGTTTTCATCTGCTGCTTCGAAGCAGTGTCTTAAGATGCTGAATGATGAATGATGATGATGATGATGATGATGATGCAGCTTAGTTTTCAAGTTTTATCTAATTTCCGCCTGAATTCGAAAGTTCGAGTCGAACTCACAAAGGATTGATAAAGCGTGATTATTTGCCGCTTTTGTAGATAGTGGTAACTATTTATAAAAATCTTCTACTGAAACTTCGAGGTTTTGCGTATTGAGTGGTTGCCCAGCTATTGCCTCGGTACCAGAGCGAAAAAATAAAAATGTATATAAATAATAATTCATTCCCCCGAATGAGGATCGAGTCCACATCCATCGCGTTACGTCACATGCTTGTGCCCCTACGCCACGACGGCCTCAAAACGAAACAAAACAAAACTATAAACAAAAATGTCATAAGCCAATTTCATAACCAGTTCATAAGCCAATAATCGCAGGGTTCTGCTCTCTCAGATCTCGAGATGAATTCTCAATGATTTTTATTACAAATATATATGAATTTCTAGACAGAAACAATCCAATATCACATCATGACATATTGCATCAGGGCGTACTTATTGCAATCATAAAATATTATTTTAAAATGTAATAAATTTCAGCGTGGTTGAAAATACATTAAACGGTATCAGTTATAGGCCAAATAAGTTTTAAGTATACTCAAACCTTGGATTCTCGTCTCGCTATACACGGTCTCTGGACGACAAGAGGTTTTATTAAATTAATTTTTGTGATTCTATTTCGACAAATTTACTTAGGAAACTAGGTACTCTAGTCAATATCTATTTAGCTTAACTGCATATATTGAAATGCAATAAGATTTTATTTTTATCGTCACGCATATTGCAGGGTGGGAACATAGAGTTAAGACTCTCTTTTCCCCATTAAGACACTTCCAGTTTCCTACTTTTCGCCGAATTCTGGTGGCATTGCTTGTTGAGTGGCGAAACTCAACGCCGCGCTCGTCTTTCATCGTTACCAGAACGAGGAAATGGAAATACTAAATAGTTCACTTACTCGAGTGGGAATCAAATCCACAATTTGTCGCGTTGAACAGTTGAACGCACGTGCCCCTGCACCACGACTGATTTGTATAGTTAATGAAATTTACTCGTGAAGATTAAAATTAAATATAATATATGCATATAAAAATATCCTTTTCACGGAATTTTGAAACAAAGCTATTTTTATACACGTGCTACGAAATGTAATTATCGTTATAATTGATGACGCTTGATTGAACGCTTTTAAATTTTGAATATTTTCAGGAAGGTTAACAGGTCCTTTCTTTCGCAAAGTTAAATAAATTTTAAATGAAACTATTTTAACCGGATTAATCGCGTATATTTTGTATTTTT
>DWAO01007520.1:0-10133 GCA_018230605.1 Heliconius congener
TACCCACTAAAACCCAGCGGAAACCCTCTCCACCAAAATGAGACGCCACAGGATCGCTCGCGCATACTACTGCGACGTCTCGGTGGAAGGCAAGCCTATTGCGTGCCACCGTCACCTTCAGGGTGCCCTGGGGTTACACGTACACCTGCTATGCAAATAACGGAGCTGTTTTTTTTTTCGACGTTATTACGACGTTATTATTCAAGTCTTATATACGATGACCATATGAAGACCACACTTTATTATTTTTGTTTTCTTGAAAATTACATTTGAAATTCCGGAACAACACTTGCATATAATTAATACAATATTAAAAAGAAATTGATTGTAGAGACCCATTTCAGATTATAATCTAGATTTAAAAAAAAGACAATAACGCCACTTTTCTATTAAATCGACGATATATTGTCATATTGATTAACAATTATAACGTATTAGAAATATACAGTAACACCTAAAAACGTCAATTAAGGTTTAACTGATATTAAACTGGTGTTATATTTTATTCAATCAGTTTATCTCTATTTTATATGTTTAAGTGCAGACAGATTTTATAAATCTTCAGCAACATTAACGCTAAGCCATTTTATACTAAGAAAATATTTTTGATACTTACAATTTAATAAATAATTTTACATACATATAATATATAAGTTAGTTTTAGCGAACTGTACGTAAAACTAGTTAGTTTGAAAATAAAGTAAATAAAACTAAAGTATTTTAAATATATTTTTGTAGCAATAATTTTGAGTTTTATTTTTAACCTAATCTTTTTTAGAATGGTAAATAAAAAATTAATTTCAACTTCAAACATTCAACAGACAGACGGACGGACAATAAAGTGATCTTATAAGGGTTCCTTTTTTCCTTAAAAGGTACAACCTAAATGGAACTAAAAAGTCTTCTAGAATTTATTTGGTATTTTTTACTTTTTCCTAACATACAATATAAAGTTTTATATATTAAATGTTAATATAAAAAATAAACTGTTGCTGTATTGCACTTTTATTTTTGCAAGCTCTACTGAGCGTAGTACATTTTTCCTGTCAATTAAATTTATGCAAAGCATGATTTTATATAAGAATTAATTAATATGATTGAGGCCAGTCGTAGCGCGGTGGCACGAAGTGTGACTGTAAAACCGACTGGTTGTGGGTTTCAACCCCACTCGGGGAGATGAAATATTTACTTAAATTTATATTTCCATTTCTTCGCTCTGGTGTCGAGGCTAAGTGCGGCGTTGAGTTCTGCTATTCAACACGCAATGCCTCCAGAATTCGGCAGAAAGTGGGGAACGGAGTGTCCATAACACTAGGTTCCCTCTGCCTACTCTGCTGTGTGCGGGATACAACATGAAGCTAAAAAAAAAAAATAATATGAAATAAAAATTGAGATTGATTTTCTTTCTTTTGTTTCACACTGTATCCCCTGTATACAGCAGCCAGAAAGAACCTAGTGTTGAGACACTTCCGTTCCTCACTTTCCTCGACTTCGACCTTTCGAATTCTTGAGGCATTATGTGTTTGTTTATTTATTTTATTTATTTTGTATAGTGTGCGCCAAAAAAAATTTCATAGAGCGAAATGAAAAGGGAGGGGGACTTATATTCTTCAAAATAAGTTTCATTATTATCTATCATTGTAGATACGACAGCGCTCCTTTTACGAGAGCAGCATATAGCGTAAAATATTTCGAACCCATACTTAAAAAAAAAATATCAAGATTCGTCAACAGTTTACACGTAGGATTTTTTTTTCATTTTAAGATTTTTATCCATACTGGGCGTGCGAGCAGGTCGCTAGTATTATATAAAAAGGCAAAAACAAAAAACCAAATGTCAATGAAAATATATTTTTATTAAATACACTGGAGTTTATAAACTATATTGTCACATAAAACATCATTACTCTAGGATAAATATTAACATTTCACAATAATTTATAATAATAAAATACATCTATTAATGTCTTATTATTCACATTCAAAATGTTAAAAAATCAGTAACAGTTAAAGATTAAAAAATGATAATGCCTTATTGATATTTCAACTTTGGCCTAATTTTTTTTTTTCAATTTTAAAATTTTTTTGAACCCTTCAGACTTCATTATAGATTACACCAATATAATTCTCAAATATCTTTAATATAATTAAAATTGTTTATAATAATAGTAATTTTGAAAAACAGTAATTAGCAGTCTCAAAGTAAATATCTACAAAGGAACCATAAATCGACTCCAATTTTTTATCTGTTAAAGCAAACGTTCAAATTACACAGCTATTATATATTTATATACATATAGTAAAATAAAAAATTGTATAAATAAACACTTACAACTCATTACAATTCATAAAAAAATATTAGACCACAATGCAAAAATAATAATAAATTTTAGGCATTAATAATATAATTTTTATACTGTAATACTTTAATTATAATAAAATTCTTTTAAAAAATGAATTTGACCCCAATTTACTGTTATTTGAAATATTGTAGAAAATAGCGTATATTCTATCGAAAAATATATAATAGCATTACTAGGGACGATAGTTTTAATATTTTTTTTATAGTAATTTTCAAATATCATAATTGATCATTATATGAAAAATATATATATAAATATTGATTATGTATCAATTAATAAATATTTAATACAGCAATTCATTAAAAAATGGCATAAAACTAGTAATATAAAAAAACAAATGTATGGCAATATTAGGATGTGATTTGATTATCTGTGTCATTTTATGAAATAACTTAAAAAGAAAGTGGGAATAGAGTTTTAAGTAAGACACTGTTGGCCGCGCACTATTCTGGTTTCGAAATATTGTGTTATGAGTGACTTCTTTCTACCAGAACGAAAAAAATTAAGATAAATCATTCGCCCAAGTGCCACGACGGTCAAAATAATATAACTTTTTTTTTATTTAATAGCAAGTTTAATTTAATTAATGGTTCAAACTACACAAATAATCAAACCAATACAACCCGAAAAAAATAAACAAATTTATTTAAAAACAACAATTGGATTCAATAGGAAATTCAATATATATTTGGCGGACACGATACAATCATTTATTATAGTTCTACATAATTCCGACAGTTTCGACGTTTTAGGACTTTTCGAGTTAATGGAACCTGTGGCCACCTTGCATTCCAAACATGTTATACCGTAACCTCCAATACTTAGATCTCTATGACCAATATTGTAAGAACCAGGTTCATTTAGTAAAACGCCTCTAAAACTAATTTTATCATCTGTTCTAAGTAATTGGGTGAAATTGAAGAAGAAATGATCAAATTCTAATGTTATTTCTGTGTGACGTTTCAATAGACCGCCGTTAGCCTCCATGTTGACGACCACTTCAGAGGTATACCTGGTTTATGAAGAGACAAAGAGAAGAAAATTATATTTTCATTGTAGGACAGGGGGACAAACTGTAAACGCAATGGTTGTGGGTTCTATTTCCAATTGAGACATAATTTACTTTTGAAACAAAGTGCGACATTAAATTCCGCCATTTCACACGCTATATACAACACTGAATTCTCAAAGTTGTCCGACTGCGCCACAACGAACTCAATACAAATAATTATGTTAAAAATTTATAAACCAATTCAACTATATTATTTTTTTAACGTAAATTTTATCTATTACATTATTTAGTAATCATTATATTAAGCATTTTTATATTATATATTATTAAATAAAAAATTAAAAAAAATATAAGTGTAAAATACTTACTCATTTAAATTATTCAAATGGCAACTCTTTCCGCTTTGTCTGGCAACATTTGCCACAAATTCACAATCGTTACTTTCACACTTGATCGCCTCACCATAATAACACTTTATATAATCCGACAATAAATGTGGTAACCACGACACTATCACATTGTATTGATTCTTAACACTTTTCAATTTAACCTCTTTAACATAACCCTCCCAATTTATATTGACATTGTCTAATATCGAACATTTAATTTGTGTGGATATCATGTTACTATCCGACCAAGATGGAATGTTGCACTGATTATAGTAGTCCTCCCAAGAAATGTGGTACATTTCCTCGTAGTCGGTTATAAAGTCGTTTTTTAGTAGATTTTTTATAGATGGTTTCTCGTCGCCAATGAATTCTATGAGGGTTGTTGGTAGGCCATCGTCCTTTATGTTAGTTATGAATTCGTTGCTTGTGTATACAAGTGTTATAAGACCTATGGCAAGCTGTAAAAAAAATATTATTAATTTTCTTTTAGTTTCATAAATAAATAAAAAAAAAAATCACCGAAATTTATTGAAGTTTTTAAATAATATAAGAAAAATAAGTTGTATAAAATATTGCTAAATTTGATGCGCAAATTTTTATTATTTACGCAATTAAACTATACGTTAAATCACGCCTTGATTTTATTTTATTATACATATATAACATTTTAAAGATAAAGTAAATAAACATACCTGTATAGGCGTAACAAATTTCTTAGTAGCTTCCGATTTAGCCAAAAAGCATGTAACTCCTAAGCCCACTACCAAACCAACTAACACCGTCAACGAATAAACCAATTTCGAAATAGTGACATATTGTAGAAACGTTAAAATCGGTAAAATGACAGTTAAAATCCCCATCAAAGGTAGAAATAAGAACGAGCAAACTAACGCTAAGGTGCCCCTTATCAGTCCATACGTAGTGCAACCGTGAGAACAAGTTATAAACATTTGTAACCAACTTAGAGTGACGCAATGGGGTAACGTATACTTTAGAAAGCCCTGCCAATTACTTCTTTTCGTCATTAAAATTAGAATAACTGGTATTAATAATGTGAAAAACACTCGGGAGTTCAAGCAAAATTCGATACTATTCCCAAGGATATAAGATGGATAGTTCGATATGTGTAAGTCTAAGAATCTCCAGCCTTGATGGACTACTGTATCTTTCTCGTAAGGATATTTAGCCAAAACGTTGATACCAAATGATATTAATGCTAATAAATCGGGGTATGGATTGCCATTATTGCCAAATGAAAACAAAGTTAAGAACATCAGGCAAAATGACAAAACGCAAAACTCAGAAAACGGCACCCATTGTGTCGCTATAAACGGATAAAGGAACAAATTGACGAACAATGCCAAGAAAAACTGAATGAACGGCCCTAGATTATTTTTAACAAACAAATTCTCCGACTCGTCTGGCTGTAAGTTTCCATCGCTGTATCTTAAGAACAGTCCAGACCATTTGCGAAAATCGATAAATTGTCGTTTCGCCAGTAAAATTTTAAACGTGCATATAACCATTGCAATAATACTGACATAATACAAAACTAGAGGCACCAAATGATATAAACTGTCAGTACTGACTGACAAATAGGCTATAAGAAACAAAGACAACTCTATATTCGAGAGTCTAAAAGAAAACGAACCGAAATAATAAAGTAATTTGAGATATAAAACTTGTATAAAAAGTAGGGGGTGTAAAAAAGCCTGATTTAATATGGGAATGTGATCTAAAACTTTGATATTTGGGTCGGTGAGGGTTAATTCGTAACTAATTAGGGGTAATTCGCCTTGACAATAATGTACTGCGGCGGAAACTAAGTTGTCGACTGTTAGATTACGGATATCGTCGTTTGGTTGGCATCTGTCTGGGTAGTCTGCAAACAAATTAAAATTGAAATTATAAAAAAATATAACATGCGAGGTTGTCGTGGCACTGTGGCTGGCGTAAGCGTGTAAACGTGACAGTTGTGAGTTCGATATCCATTCGGGGGAGTGAATTATTTAATATTTTCGTTTTCTCGCTCTTGTAACCGTGCGGTGGCGAGTCATTCCGTCACTAAACACGCAACCCTCAAAATTTAAATGAAAGTTCCCACTTTATCGGAGTGTCTTAATACCCTAGGTTCCCTCCCTTTGGTTACCTCATTATATGCTTGGTATCAAAAAATACACAAAAATCGGAAAAAGACCCACAAAAAATTCTCACCATCCTCAATATCCTGTGTACGTATCGTCCCATTTGTATGCAAATGGTCACCAGCTTGCAACTGTGAAGGCTCCAGAGCCTGTTCATCCAAAATCTGTTCTTCTTCAGGGCTTTCATCTTCTAAGGAATCTTCATCGAATTCCTTTCTTAGAGTAGTGGATATTTCGCGAATCCTTTTTTCTAGTTGTGCTGTTGTTATGTATTGCTCTCCGTTGGATAAACTGGAGCAAGCGACGTTAAATGATTATATTTCTCATCAGGGAAATTCATAATTATATTACAGTACAGTCGACGAGTCATGGTCCTCTGAGTGGAGCATAGTACCTAAACTTAAACATTTTTCTAAAAAGTATTTTCGAGTATTTCAAAAAAATTTCGACGTAGCCGGGTGACAACGTATGGTTCAGTTGTTCAGAGCGCTTGGATGGTTTACAAGAGGCGCGGGTTCAGATCTCACTACGTTCAAAATTTTATATGTTTACTAAAAACTATATAAGCTAATGTTTATCCCGAAACTCCCGCGGCATAGAGGTTTATTTGGAAAAAACCACGAACGAAGCGCGTACCTAATATACAGCACACATGAAATAACTATGAAACAACTACAAAACAACATTTCTACCTAGGGATGCCAGTTTTATAATACATATAAACCTCCCAAAGTAAAGCAAAAGACACTTATAAATATATAAAGCATAAATTACAAATAAATATAGTTAAATACCTGGCAAACAGGTCCCTCGCCGCCTTCCTAGCCACTGTCTCTTGGCGGCTCGCTGTGAGACATGACTTCGCCCGCACTATGGGTGCACTGTCCTCGTCTATTACACCACTACGTATGCACCTTGAATATAAATGTAATAAAATAATTTAAGGAAACATCTTCCACAGAGGCCGTCACGGCGCAGTGCTAAACTGTAAACGAGTCGGTCGTGGGTTAGATTGGAGTTAGTGGTAATGAGTTTTTGTTAAAAAGACAAAGCTCGGGATTGAGTTTCACTATTCAACGCGCAAAGTCTCGAAAAATTGGCGTATAGTGGGAAACAGTGTCTTAACACTACTCTACGTATCCCGATATATGTGGGATCTTATTATTCTTATTACATAACTGGTTAGTGTTAATACACTCTGTTCTTCTCTTTCTGCTCTTAGCAGGATATTTTAAAAAAATGGTAGGAAATAATTTGCATTACAATCATAATTTTAAGTGGAATTCAAAACTCACTACCATGGCGTTTTCAGCAAGATACTGTGCTATTGTAACTTACATTTTATATATTTAATAAATTTAATACACAACAAATTTACAAAAATTTTTATAAATTTAATAGACATGTAGAAGAATAATATTATTTTAGAAAACAATTTTTTTTATGTATCAGGGCAACAGGGTAATAAAATATTATTTTTCTTAAGTTTGGAATAATACTTTAAAGTGGTCAAAAATATGTATTGGAATATTAATGACAACATTATAAAAACAATAATAGTAATTAAATTATGAATATATTTGTGATTTATTTTGACCAAATATTATGACAAATGTTACAAAATAAAAAAAAAAATCTTGAGCAAATTATTGAAATAATATATAAATATTAAATATATTTTTCTTGATAATACAAAATTATACTATTTATATAAACAAGCTCACATAGACTTCTGTAATTCCATACAAACTCTATCCCATTTTATTTTCCAATTTGCAAAATCATTATAATTTTCACGCATTTATAATAACTGCACATCTACTATTACAAATGGATTGTAAAAAACTGACATTTTCAAAAAAAATGTGACATTTAAAAGAGAAATACTTGCTTTTGATATCATTTCTAAAGAATGATAATATTATTGTAAGGAACTCATTACCTCATGTCTTGAATGTACACAAAGATATTGGAATTTTATTGTTAGTAATAGTTTGTTTTATATTGTGACATGACTTTTGATAGAATAATGTCAATTATTAGTATAATTTTTATTATTATTACTGACCAGTTTGAGTAGAAATATAATTTCTCTTTTTTTATGAAAGAAAAGTAAATATATGATATTTTGTTTATTTTTGTTATTTATTGTTAGTGAAATAAAACAAACTATTAAAAGAACCTATAAATAGCAGCATAATTTTAATAATATATAAATAATTATACTTAAAATAATATAAATACCTTCGAAGCATTCTCCTAGCTTCTGGATGAGCTTGTTCTGTAGCACAAATAAGCCATTCCAATGCTTGTTTGAAATTTGATATTTTATCTGCCTCCAGCTCTAAAAAAATACACATAGACATAGACATAGTAATATAAATAAATATTAGTAATTTAATATGAATAATTTATTCTCACTTTTTTCACATCACACTTTTGCCCCCATAACAGGATAAGCAAACAGTACCTGTATTTACAAACCTCTCTCAACTCTGAAATTGGCTTCAAGAGTTTCACCTACAATAATCACATCTAGTTAGACACTACTGCAATGCTTTCTATAATAATTTTATAAATCTGTGATCATTTTACATATTTATCAACATTAAATGACTTTATTCACTATTTATGTGAATGGAATAGTTATGGGTTCCATTCTTACTTGGGGAATTCTTAAAAGAATTATTTTTATTTCCTTGCTCTAGTAACAAGATAAAGTGCCACACTGGATTTTGCCATATAATGTCACAAAAATTGGGCAGAAAGTGGAGAACAGAGTGAATTAACACAGGGTTAACCTCTGACTACTCAGTTAAGGCTTGGGAGATGAAATATAAAACTAAAAAAATATACATTATAAAAATACTGTATATACCACATTTTTCCTCCAAAAGTTGTTTAGCTAAAACCACCTGTGACTCAGCACAGCCATCCTCTGCCAACTGATTGCGTAGTCTTCTTAAAGAACCCTGAGGTCCATCTGAAGAAAGGTAAATTTAAAAAAAGTATAATCTGTAATTTTATTTTATTAAATATTATTTTAGAAAAATCAATTGCCTTTAAATATGAGACAAGGGAACATAAATATGAAGTTATTTTTTATTCAAAAAAAATTACAAATTATTTTTAAGAATATGTCAATTATATTTTTATATATCTACAAATTAGCTCTTTATTAAGAATATATTTAAATATATACAATAAGAGATAAGGCTGTGAAACTGGTCATTACTATTATTTCTATTAGATCAACAAATATTCATAATACAAGGTCAAATCTCACCATATCCTTATATATATTAAAAATATTTTAGTACTAAATAATCAAAATGGTTAAATAAAAACCGCGCATACCTAACAGATGTACCAATTTTATAATAACATTACAATACCGGAGTATTGATTTCGTTAACTTAATAGAACTATAATATACACTTACCATGCAAATTCCACCGTTTGCGTCCCGATGGCATTCTATTCTAAAATAAAACTAAGTTTCACAAGTTTTCCTTTAATTCCGTCACCTTTAATAAATAACCGTAAATCATTAAAAAATATGTTTTTTGAAAATTCACCAATTCCTATTCACTTCACTTGTCAATTTGTCAATTCAACAATGTTTATATTTGGGAATTTAATTTTTGCAAATCGCAACATTTGATGTATCTATTATATTGTAAATCAATAAATAAATATCTAAGGTAACACGCAGTAAATGTTCAAATATAAAATAATACGACATTAATCTTGAAAGTGATTGTTTTCACTCGCAGTGAAATGCTTAACATATGTGGCTAAGGCGATAAAAGGACATCCTTTTACGTAGTTAAAAATAAACGTAGATACACCATTTTCTGGCTATTTTGGATTTACTAATGATTTTTGGAGGGGTGACCGAAAATAAACGAACTATGAAAACAACAAGTTAATGACCTACGTCGATTCAAGTTGGAACTCAGCTTGTCAACTTTCTCGCCGCCTCCACTTTTAAATTTACGTGGGAGATATTTTAAAACTGCATACGTAACTGGATGTAATAAATAAAAAATTTAAGATATTAAAATGTTTCTATTACTGAAATAAAAATGTGTTTTATCTATTTTTGCTAGATTACCGAAACCGATTGACATACATTTTTGAAAGTAAAAATATTTTATTTTATTTTCGATGATTTATACAACTTGACTCCGCTAAGATTTCAAAGATGAAAAACAATAAATTT
>DWAO01007521.1:0-10132 GCA_018230605.1 Heliconius congener
ACAATTGAATTAGCGGTTTGGCCCTGATTGCGTAAAAGACAGACAGACAGACAGACAGAGTTACTTTCGAATTTATAATATAGGTATGGATTATACGAATACGGATTATTTATTATCAGCTTCAGACTTTGTTTAAGACGTTCTATGAATAATTTTCTTGCAAAGAATACAAAAGAATGTTTCTTTCGTTTTTCTAATGGCAATGTAATGTAGAGTTCAGTCGTAGCGCAGGAGCACAATCGTGCAACTTTAATGCTACAAGTATATCTTTTCGATTTGCACTCGAGAAAAGGATTTTCTCGTTCTGGTGACGAGGAAAAACGCGGCGTTGAATTCCGCTACTCAACACGCATTATCTGTAGAATACAACGGAAAGCGGGGAACGTAAGTGTCTGAACACTAGGTTCCCAGGTTTCCTCTGCTTACCCTGATTTAAAAGGTCTAGAAAAGGTTACTGAAATCAAATTAGCGTCACTTTGTCTAAACAAGCAACGATTTAAAATTTAAACAAATTTGAACTCACAACTATCATGTTGTTTCAAACATTCTAACCATGCTGGTAACTATAGTAATAACAAATTAAATATTATATATTTACTCTAAACGTGTGACGCGATGAGATTAGCGCCAGAGGCCAATAGACGTATTAACAAACTCTCAGGCAATGG
The DNA here is from genome assembly GCA_018230605.1 of Heliconius congener. Taxonomy (NCBI): domain Eukaryota; kingdom Metazoa; phylum Arthropoda; class Insecta; order Lepidoptera; family Nymphalidae; genus Heliconius; species Heliconius congener. The sequence goes on from DWAO01007521.1 coordinate 669, forward strand.
CGTAATCAACCATTTTTATAAAGTTCTCAGAAAACATTTATAATCGATATGCGCTTAAGCAGTAGCACGATATATATATGTATGTATGTAGAAAAAACTAGTTTTTTCACTGTCTTACGCTATAGGTGACGTCATTGATAATTATTCTTTCGATCATCTTCATTACACTACACATGTAGTGCGTATATTCTCACATATTGTAGAAGAATTTTTATTGCTTGACGGTAAATATATGAGTAGTAAATGTATGAATAATACATGCAACAAATGACTCACCTGGTGATATACCCAATACTGTGCAAGTGCTATCAACATCTCGTTTAGACTGTTCAAACGCCATTGATAGTACACGATCAATGTCTGGAGCAACAAGGGCGTTGTCATCACCTCCACTGCTTTCTTCCATCTTGACACTACCAAGTTCCAAGGGAATAGGTCTCAAGTTAAGTCTTTTTTGGAATGATGTGTCTTCAAGAGCAGATCGCAGGAGTATATGATCTCTTGGTTCTTCAACTTCAATTTTGGGTATTTTGTAAGCTTGCTGTACGTTGTCTTGTAAAATCTGGTTTTCTTTTAAGAGTTCTTCAATATCTATATATTCTTCGTGTTGCGGGACTGGAGAAGAGTATTGATTTTGGCTGCTATAAGAGACAGAAGATCCTGATGGTGACAGCGGATATGGTGAAGCAAATCCTGGCACTGTCAATCTGTTTGGCTCCTCTTTAATGAACACTGGCGAGTATTGAAGAGAGTTGTACGGGGACGACGGTTGAAGAGCCACGGTTGGAATAGAACCTTCGTCTGACGAAGGAGATGGGGTTGGATAGCCTTCAAAATCGTAGAGCTCCAGATAATTGTTATCAGGATAGGGGGGTGGTGGTTTAATATACGTTGGTGGTGAATGTAACATGGATTCTGGGGGGGATTCAGCGCCAAGGAGGCGCAGGAGATGATGCAGGTCTGCTGGTGATGCAGGCACCGCTCTCTCGCCCTGGGATGCTGATGGAGGGCTGCACCCAGAGCGGGGCACCGTCTGTGGCATCTGTTAACAATAAAAACTAAAATTAGTTTAACATATAAATTATATATTCACTCGGTTAATTTTGGTATTTTGAAGGATTTGAAAAGAAATAAAACCCGGATTGTTGTTATAACTCGTAGAGCATACCAATTCCCAATATTCTTAGGTCATAAATATGGAAATAAACTAAACAAAGGGTCTGTATTTTATTAATATACATTCTATTTGTAATTTAGGCAAAACACGTGTGCCAAAATTGAGTTTTGCGTCAAACTTAGCCTATGACGTGGATCCATATGTCTCAAACATTCTCTCTGCCGTTCTTACTTTGTTTATTTATCTTAGCGCCCGTATTATCTTAAATTAGAAACGAATTAGAAGGTTAATTGGAGGTCAAGACGAAAATAAACCCGTGAATGAACTTAGTGTTCACAAAATTGAACTAAATTATATTTTATTAATCACTTTATTAAAACTATCTTCTAAATTTTAAGGAATCACTACTTACTCTCCACAATGCCAACCCCATTGTCTACTATCTAGTGGCCAACTGAGTATTTTTCCTTTTGTCAAAGCCAAGTGGAACCGGTCGGTCCAGGTAATCATACTGCTATGCATTATAAACTAGCTATTAACAATTCATGCCATCTAACAATTCAATTTACGTGAGAATTTACTAGAAAATCTCGTTGGTTATGTCTTATCATATGTATGTAATCACATGTCATATAATTTTAATATTTAGATTTTTCTATTAACTAAGTATTTATAAATAGGTTTATTAGTATTGTGATACTGTCATGGCTATCGTCAAGCAGTATAAAAGCGTATCAGTGTAAACGTTATGGGTGTGGAGTCGACTCCTATCCAAGGGAATTAATTATTTTCGTTTTCGCGTTCCCAATTTTAGTCTCCTCACAATTCAATACTTATTTAAAAATCTATTTTCGCTTTACGCAATTTGAAATTATAATAAATCAAAAGGCACAATTAGTAAATTTTTAAAAGGTCAGAAGATAAACCAGTTTAAATGTCAAAATCTAGAGCGGACAGGTGACATAACATTAATCATTCGACTCTTAAACATAAATTCTTCATCACAAATAGATTGATGTGCCCAAACTGGATGTTACTTAAATTGTATTTCAAATTGTTTGCAAATAAATTTATTGACTCATATACAAATAGGCAAATATGATATTCATAATATAATTTCAATATATAATCAGTTTAAGCACTTCACACGTGTATATCATATCTTAAACTAGCTAGAACCTGTACAAATATCAGGTAACTGATAAACGTATCTATTAAAGAGAAAAAAAAACACATATACCGAAAAATGACTTATCACGTTGCTAAAGATACTATTGTATATGGTTTTTTTTAAATGAACACGCTGTATCCCTCACATAGTAGGATAGGCAGAGGAAACATGGGAACATAGTGCTAGGACACTCTGTTCCCATTACGATGCTTCCAATTAAAAATATTAAATATTTCATTACTATTGTAATCATGTTTTAAATTGAGATCTTCTTAAGGTTTTTATTTAAACACTCATTTGAATAAGACACCTAGTCTTAGACTTAAGGAAGACTAACCAGATGGGCTAGTCACTTAATCGCTATCCAAAATGTTATTCTTGATTATTTCGCATCTTTTTTATAAAATGTAAAAAAAACTATCAATCCATTTAAGCATTTTCAATTTTATTGTTTTTTTATAAAATTTTTATAGTCGAAAAATATTTCAAAAATTAAATATATTATCTAAAATGAATAATTTAAATATAAAAAAGTAAACATTATTATAATAGGTATTCATAATAACAATATCAATGCCCTATAATAGTTATCAGAGTAATTATGTAGCCCCAAACGTTCTATTGTAGTCGTGCCCGAATAAAAAGTCACAAGCTCCAATCATGGCGCCGAATATGCGGAAGCTTTTGCATTCCAACGAATTACTAACGTTAAAAAATGTTTTAGTCACGCCGGCATTGGATTTATTAAATTTTTGCATACAATTAAGTACTACGACACGATAATATTAAGGAAGTCGCCAGTTTGAATTCTGCTTGAGGCCTATATTTCTTACGTATATATATGGCTTTATTGGATAAAGAAATAAGTTGAAGAGAGAACAGATAATTTTATAGCAGAATCTAAAAGTAATTAAGTCATATTTTACATTGTGTGTATAACAACCTATTAAAAACAAATTTTAAACGGGAGAACGGAGTGTCCAAGCACTTATACTGCTATATATTTTCGTATGAAAAGGAAATATGGTTTTTTACGCGACTTTAATATATCCTATTGCCTAAACGGAAGTAAAGCCTTGTTATTTGACGTAAGATCTATAATAGTGATCTATTTTAGTATAGATCAGACATGCGCGTGACCAGACAAAATGTAACCTTCTGCTACTATTTAAACGAGGCCTTGGGTTTTCACGAGCGAGTATCTGAAATATTGCAAAAGCCTTTTAACTTACAAAGTTACTATTGTTGTTACAGATTCTGTAATCTTCTCTCGTGTTTGTCATCTATTTGTGTTTTCCTAACTTTTACGCGTTCTTATTGTTAAATTAACTCTAGCGGTATGACAAACAAAATATTTGAATACTGAACTCAACTCACTTTGGGCCTTCTGGACTTTTTCACATTGATCACTCGGGACAAAAATAATAAAAAGTAAAAACTCGCACCGATTATACTAACTTCAGGGCATTCTTAATTCAATTTTCCATACGATTTAACAAAATATTTTATTTCAATGATTGTAGCTTCAGGGTGGCCACGACTCATCGGTTGTATTGTATCTTTTTAAAAAACTGTATTCTATGATATAAAAACTAATAACTACTAAAAGAGAGTTCTTGATTCGCAGTTTTCTATATGATTTAACAAAATATTTTATGTCAATTCTAAAGCTTTTAATCCAATCGTCTATTTCAAATCGTTTTTTTTAAACTTGTTCAGTACACCAAATGTCACGTGTATACGAAGTAAGTTTTTGCATAATACAGCAATAACTAACCGAGTCTCGTTACTTCTTACGAGATGTCCCAGACAGATTAACTTAAATTGCCCATTAGTTTTGGCACACCACACTGATTTATAACCTTTACAAAAAAATATTCAAGCAACATTACACTTTACTACCCAAACATAAGGCTTATAATTCGTTTGAGTGACAAATTACGTTATTGAACCAACCTTTGCTCTTTACTCTGCTTATGGCACTTATATGTACTTTTGTTAGTATTAAGAACATGTTTCAACATCTATATCATATAGATGTATATAGATAAAATAAAAAAAATAGCAGCAAAAAAAAGCTGGGAATCCCAACAAAGTTGAAATACGCGAGTGTCACGGAGCGTGAAGTGTGAAACGAAATCATTAATAAAGTTTTTACTATAGCGCCCGCGTTCAAAAGTTAAAAGATAGTATTAAGCACCAGTTTTAAGCTTAGACACGATTTGGTATATAACTTTGTTCTAAATCTAATCGACTAGCATCGAAATCCACTAGAAAAAACTAACATTTTCCGAATAGACAGCCGCAAACATAACTTATTGACCAACTCACGTTAGTACTCCTTGTAGAACAGTTCATATATTGTCTTTTAGTGTATATCACTCATATACATACATATATTAACAAAAATTCCGCACTCACTCGTAATGTCAGGTCAATGTTGATATGTGTCCATTTTGACTTTGAGGTTACCGGCGTTTCGGTCAAATTATGTTGTTTTTACGCCCATAGCCGCGTGTGTACAGCGAGTAGATCACAGAACCACTGAGCTCTGCGCACGCGCACGCCGCCTTTGATTCAATGGAGGTCTGCGTCACACCGGAAAATACGCCTCTAACTTAATACAGAAGTTTGATAGTGATTACATCCGAACAATACGTGATCCTACGTCAGTTGAACCGAAATCGATGACGTCTTGTAAGTTAGAAATAATAGATAGTAAATTAAAAAATAATTTGTACTAAGTTTTCCAGTGACCTCAGTTTCTAATTGGTTTTTATTCCGTGCTGGGGGTTAGGGGTATTTAAATTATTTTAATAATTTGTGTTAACTTTATGTTTCATGTTATTATATATAACATTGAAAATTGTATTATAACATACATGTCTGATAGATTTAGCTTAGAAATAATTAACTATTCAAGTTAAATCACCTTAACGTTATATCCTGTACACCGCAGTGTAGTCAGAGAGAACGTAGTGTTAAGACACTCCGTTCTCCACTTTCCACCGAATTCAGGATCCAGGATCTTTGCACACCAACAAAACGAAGAAATTAAAATGATATTATCATTTTTTCATACACTTAATTCAAATACAATTAAAGCTCCTAAGCACCTTACATATCACAATTCTAATAAATTCAATTGATTGTCACGTTCTAATTGCCATTCGTAATAAATAACCGGTATTTCCTTGATATACGCCTATAAAATTTAATATTATTCAAAGTATGAGACAACATGAAAATCCCATAAAGTATCTTAGAAATAAGATTTAGATTATTAAAATACTCTTTCTTTGAATTGTTTAACCGTGCTTATAATTTTAAAATGGCGAAAAAATATAGACTAAATAGTAGTTATTGTAGATCTTTATCAAAGTTTATAGTAGATGTCCAAATAAAAAAATAAGTCATATAATAATAAGCATCTAACTTTTCTAATATAGAATAGAAAGAACAAGACTCTTAAATGTAATTGTTATAATTATTCTATGATATACGAGTATATATTTATTGCATATTAATAATCTTTTTAGATAAATCAGAAAGACTAGAAACTGTTCTTATTTTAGTTTCGGTGAAACTGGATTTTCCCAACTGGACTTTCCTAACACCACCTTTTGTTACTTGCAAGGTATCAATCAAACGAAACAACGTAAATAATAAAAATAAACACGTGACAGATAATTGATTTTTCTATTGTCATAGAACGGCACGAGCCAGATCACCTTAGTTGCTAATAATTATAATAATAAAAAAAACACATAGACAATTCTTGTCCCTGATTGGTCGAAAACAATGACGTCATAAGTTCACTTCATTCATAGTTTAATTATAAAACTAGTAACACACACAGACATACACCCATGCACACTAACAACATAATGACGTGAAGCACGTGGGAAAAACTTATTTCATGATATAATTGTTTACGTACACAGCAACACGCTAGATGTTGACGATAATATTAAATATACAAACCAACATAGCATTTATTATTTATGCAGTAAGGTAAAAGATGGTTAACTTCAATTTTGAACATATATTTGCGTATTATTATTAGATACTTATTTTCTTAGAATGTTGTATGTACGTAATATGAAGATGGGTTTCAAGTCACTTCACGTGAGAAAAGGGAGTCTTTTTGATATGAAAGTTTGTTCATAAAAAAGACATCGACGAGTGCTCAATACTTTAGTCATCGTATAAATTGTCTGCTTTGTAAAACATATTATTATCAGAGTTACTTGATTTTTAGTATTAATAAAATATATTATTGGTCCATAACTAAACTGTAAGATATATAAATGATTTATTTTGGAGGCTATAATTAATTCATTACTGTCTAATGATTAAACTATTTACTACTAAGACTTAATAATTAATTTTATGTTTACTCTCTTCCAAAATAGTCTGTAGGCAGAAAATTTATTTTATATAAACCCACAAATAACATTAAAAAATAAATATTATAAAACACCGTCATGGCAAAGGAACAGAACGTTACTGCTTGGAAACGAACGAAACGACTGTGGGTTCGATTCCCACTCGATAGGAATGAATTATTTTTATTTTCTCTTTATAGTAACAATACAACACATAATGCCTCAAAAATTAAGTGAGAATGAGAAATGGAGTTTCTTAACAATACGTTGGCTCTACCTACCCTGCTATATGTGGGGAACAGCGTAAATATATTTTTACTATTATTAGTTATTTAATTAAAATAAAGTAAGTAGTATGAGATAATTTTGTCAATGACGAGTAGAAAGATGTATATTTACAAGAATTCGCACGAATAAGATAAGATTTATTTAACGAGTATCTTAGTGTTAATGAATTAGTTCACTTATCACTGATACATTAAATTAATTAATTAAATTTGTTTTTATAATATTTATATATTTTTTACATAATTTATATAGTTTTATTTAATTAACTACTTATATTTTTTTTGTAAATATACGAAAGTTTTCATTCGGTCTCAAAGAAAGCAAAGGAAAGTTTTTAATAGTTTTTTTTTAAACTGAATTCCTCCACTCTACATTTAATATCTACAATAAATGTACGTCAATAATATACGATCACTCTTCCTACTCGGGGTTAACTTATGTGAGAAATATGAAATATATTTTTTTTTACCTAAATTATTTTTAGGTAAAAAAATAATAACTAATAACTAATTACCTAAAAATCGGTCATTTCGTCATTCATTTCTCCTCTACAACACTACATAGGAATAAACATACAAACTGATCTACACACTCTTTTTCGTCACACAATCGAATAAAAATTATACAAGTTCTAAAATTTTATATCATATCAAAATATATTAAAATAAGTTAGAATATAAGAACAAAGCATGCATTTATGTTATTATAAACAATCAAAAAGCAACTCACGTAGAGAGATGAACGTTTCATACTTTATTACCGTATCAAATTACAATTCAATGAACCTTCGTTCGTTGAAGGGTCTCGCATGTTTTCACATGCAACGTTTACTGTCACTGTGCGTATTGTACGCATTTTGTTTATTAATTTAGCTTTGTACTGTGTTATGTAATTGGTATTGCCTGTGACTAACACGTTTATGTCATCTAATACTTGAGTTGACATCTAGTACTAATATTTGATATAATTTTATGTAATACTAGCGGGCGCGCGCAGCTTCACTTGTTTATTTGCAACCTTAAGGGTGAATTCTAAAAAAAACTACGAAACACGTGTTCAATAAAATATTTTTAACAGTCTGAATTTAATTTTTTATAAAAATTGGTGGCGATTTAAACATTTTTCGATCGGAACTTTCAACCCCTTATTTGAACCCTTAGGGGGTGAATTCTAATTTCTTACTATACTAATTCTTCTCATTTGAATTTCTTTCGTCATCTATTAACATTATAATTTTAAAGACAAAATCCGTACATTGATAAGACCGTTATATAAATAGATATATAATAAATTAAATTGTAACATGTGTAATTTCTTTAAAATTGATTTAAAAAAATTGGTTTTTATAATTTAAAATATTAATGTAAAATGATCGTTCGCATAATTAAAAATATAAAGTCATCTATAGATAAATTATTTATCAATAGTGCTGAAAATAATATTAACAAAAAAATATACTATAAAGTATATAACTACTAGTTACTATGTAGTTTAAAGAATATTTCCCACTTAGAGGAGGGTAGGTAGAGAGAAAAGTGTCAAGACATTCTGTTCTCCTATCATATACTTAATATATGTATATATTTTAACAGCTTTTAGAATCCCCCATTTGTTCTTTTATTTAATAAAAAAAAATCCAAACATACATATTATAGAACTCTTCTGTTACTAAATAGCTAGCAGCCAAACTAACGAGGCGTAGTAATCTAGAGCATTTAAGGTCCTTGGGAAGGGCAGGGAAAGAAATTTGTACGAGAACTAATAAGAACGAAATTTACTTTTTTTAGCTAACGCAAAGCTAAATAAGTAAATTAATATAATTTAAATATATACAACTATATGGGTTTTTTTTTATAAATTAAATATAAACAACATACCGGAAGCATATATTTGGCGTAACGTACGTAAACTTCCATTGTACAATACAATCCTAGTTTCGGCGCACAAAATTTATATATTTATATATATACATATATTGTAGAGACGACATGCAACTACAATAGTAGAGTTACTTATATTTTTTTATTAGTTATTGCAATATATTTAAGTTTATCGACAAGTTATCTTGGGTACAAAGTGTGAACGCTGATAAGATAACCTCACACCGTCAAAAGACAATGTATTTTGACGTCATATAATCGTTTTGGATTAAAATTAATTTTGTATGTATAAAAAAACTGTTATTGTACTGCCATGATATCCAAAATCTAGCTCTATTTTTTGTTTGTTTTTGTTAGATTCACTTTTAGATTTTTATTGTACGTTTTATAGTTTCTAAAACTGATGATAAATTTGTTCTAACTGAGCCTGTTTTGTGAATATTGTCTTATCTTTCTCATAAAAAAAAATAAACATATTTATAGAAAATTTCAATTGTATAGGAGTAAAAAGGAGACAATTATTTTGTTTATCTATTTTAATTTATGATTTTTCAAATGTTTTTTTTAATTACTGTATTATAACAATACTTTGAATATTTTGAAATATATGTTAACTGTTA